>CM042866.1:16063323-16085823 GCA_023658055.1 Thaleichthys pacificus | reverse complement strand
AGAGAGAGCATGAGCGAGGTAGAGGGAGAGAGGGAGGCAGTTTGATCTTGATGGCAGGCGACTCCCTTAACAGGGTCTGGGGAGCGGTCTGCACTGCTCAATTTTGCCCACATTAATCAATCTCACATTTCCTCCCATCAGTCTACACGCCTATCAGCACCGCACGCTCGTTAGCATAATGAATTCAGGTGATTTTAGACAGAGGTCCACAGTTTGCCCGGCCGTCAGCCGCTTGGATATGAATAAAACAAGATCATACTTTTTCCGTTGAAACAGATTACATTTGAATAAATTCCAGTGCTTGTGGAAGCTGTGTACAGTTTGTTTTTCTGTTCCACCGACGTGCGTTTCGCTCCTCGTTATTGTGTCTGTGCGACAACCGTGTGACAGAAGGGGGCTTCTTAAAAGCTTCTACCGCAACACTTAATGCTTGTGTGCGTTTCCAGGTATTTCTCAGGAGGGCTCCCTCTGTATGAATGTGAAAGGGTCAGGGTGGATGTTGGGAGGCGAAAGGTGGATGTGGGGGGTGGGGTGGGGGGGTGGAGGTGGTGGGGTTAGGGGGCGTTCTGTCTGGGAGACTGAGAACACAGAGACAGTATGAGAAAGCAGTACAGGCCTCTCGTACAGGTGCTTATAATTTGCAGGGTGTGATTAATCATTGTTGTGTTTGGGGGTGACACCTTGTTTAATGGATCTGTCTATCTCGCTTGCTTCTTGGGGGGGGGGGGGGGGGGCATGGAGATTGGGGTGGGCATGGATAGTGGGGGGGGCATGGATAGTGGGGGGGTATGGAGAGTGGGGGGGGTATGGAGAGTGGGGGGGGTATGGAGAGTGTGGTGGGCACGGAGAGTGGGGGGGGGGTATGGAGAGTGTGGTGGGCACGGAGAGTGGGGGGGGGTATGGAGAGTGGGGGGGCATGGAGAGTGGGGGGGCATGGAGAGTGATTAGGGTTAGGAGGAGAATATCGTTAAGTGGTTATTCCGTCCCACCCATACGAGAGCACGACAGAAATCAGTGTACTTGAGAAATCTTTGTCTTCTCCCTCATCTCAAATCAGCTTCCGAAAGAGCTATCATCACAATAAAAATGCCTCAACAGGTCATATTTGGAGTGCAAATACCATGAGTAAGATATAAACACACACACACATGCATACAGTACAAAGAAATAGGATAAATGTCTGCACGAATCTCAGAAAAGCTCTCTCAAGAAGAGCCATAATCATAATAAAGTCATTCATACAGTCAACACATCTTATTTAGTGTGGACATACAATGTTGTGACAAGCCATTAGCGGGACAAATACATACGCATACTACACACACACACACACACACACATGCGCGGGATGGTGTTTTCAGTGTGTGTTTGTTTTGGGTGGAGGGCAGGCTAGCAGGCAGGCAGGGTGGCTGTAAATCTGGGTTCTCCTGATGGTACTGTGATGGACACCAACCTAATGATGTGTCCCTGGTGTGTCATTACAAACAACCTCCCAGATCGCTCCTGCTGTTGCCCTCATCTCTACCCTCGCACACACACACTCACATACTGTATAGTCACATGCAGACACACACACGCTCATAACACACAGACAAATACGGTGTAGTCACACACATACTGTACATACATGTACGCACGCACACACATGCACACATAGAGACATCCAGGAAAGGAAGCTTCTGGGCCCCAGAGCCAGTGACAGACACACATGTTGAACATAAACTGTCTGAGTTAGTGTCAAGAGTTCATCGCCAGCATCTGTCATAGCAAAGCTGCAGTACCCACACAGCTAGAACCACTGTCACACCACACGCACACACCACATACACACACACCACATACACACACATACACACACACACACTCATACACGCACACACCACATACACGCACACACCACATACACGCACATACACACACACATACACACACTCATACACGCACACACCACATACACACACACACCACATACACACACATACACACACACACACTCATACACGCACACACCACATACACACACATACACACACACATACACACACACACACTCATACACGCACACACCACATACACACACACACCACATACACACACATACACACACACTCATACACGCACACACCACATACACACACATACACACACACATACACACACACATACACACACACTCATACACACACACAAGCACTTTCACTCGCACACATACGTACTGCCGTGCAAAGGCAGAAGACCGTAACTTCAATATTGTCGAAAATGAGTTTGTGATTTTCCCAAATATCTTGGATTAATGTTGTTTTTCTGAGAAATTAGGGGGTTGTCTTCACCGTAACCATAAGTTCTTTGCCGTAACTTCCAAAAGCCTAGAGAAGCCAAGGCAGAATGCCGTAACATAAGTTACGGTTCTTTGCCTTTGTTTTGCGACACTCAAAAACGTTCAAATTGAGTTACGGTTTCACTCTCACTAACCTAGCAACAGCAAAAGATCTAGCATTAGCCTAGCCTACTCGCTGGCGTTCAACACGAAACATCCCAAACATGAGTCGTTCGTGAGTATCCTACCCTGGCAGTTCAATCCAAAACACGAGTCTTGTGACAGTCACAAGCCTGTATGTTACACAGGCTTATAATATACAGTTTATATCGTGATAAGCAACTAAGTCAGCGAAGAAACGGAAGTTACTGTATTTTGCCTTGGCCTGACCCCTTACTATAGACTATTGTATACTACCATAACTTCTAAATAGGGGTCAAAGTGCAGTTTAAGATCAATCTTTTTTTATGTAGATAAATGTAATCATTAAAAAATCTAACTGCTAGATTTCCAGTGTCCTACCTAAAATACATTTGGCAGGACAACTACAAAAACTTTGAAGTCATTTTTCTCAGTTCTACACTCTGGTGAGTTAAGGTCTTTTGCCTTTGTAGGGCAGTGTACACACATACATTCACTCACACACACATTTTTGCACACATTCACACACACAAATTCACACATACACATACATACTAACACATTTGCATACATTCACACACACACACACACAAACACACACACACAGTCAACTACCTGGGAGAACCACTCACAACCCAACACTGTCACCAGACACAAGTCCCTCATAGACAAGCCCTTATCCAGAACTTCACCATCCTTCTAGAACTGGGCTGGTTGGTGTGTGAGTCTTAGACAAGGTCACTTTCCTGATGGGAGCAATCCTGGTGCAATTAAATCCCGGTGTGTTTCGAGTTATTTCAGATTTTCGGACAAATTGCCGGATGAAGGAGATCAGAGTGTCCGTGCGTGGTTAGGTTGGAGGCTTTCCAACACAGCTATCTGGACCCTTCAATCACAGCAGCATGGAGACAGCTTGCTTACGTGGGGCTGAATATCATTAACCACCACATAAGGGTGTGTTTGGTGAACCTTGTCATTCTCTTTGAGGCGAGATACATTCTCTAGTTCATATGTTTTTTACCTTTTATTTATTTTTTGGCTTGTATGTTTTGGTGACACATGACCCCTCAGTTAACTGAGAGAGAGCACCTGAGAGAGATAGGGAGAGAGAGCCTGAGAGAGATAGAGAGAGAGAGTCTGAGAGAGCTAGAGAGAGAGAGTCTGAGAGAGATAGAGTCTGAGAGAGATAGAGAGAGATGGAGAGAGATGGAGAGCGAGAGAGTCTGAGAGAGTCTGAGAGAGATAGTCTGAGAGAGAGAGAGTCTGAGAGAGAGAGAGCCTGAGAGATATAGAGAGAGAGCCTGAGAGAGAGTCTGAGAGAGATAGAGAGTCTGAGATAGAGAGAGAGAGAGAGAGAGAGAGAGAGAGAGAGAGAGAGAGAGAGAGAGAGAGAGAGAGAGAGAGAGAAAGAAAAAAAAAAAGAAAGAAAGAGAAAAGGAGGCAGCTTGTCTTTTGTGTTATTTCGAAGATCAACTGCCAGTATAGTGAAAGAGAGAGAAGGAGGGGGGTGTATGGCCCACAGTACCCCTCCACAGTGAGACCTGTCATTGAGGCCTGTGCCAGAGCACCAGGCATCAGAGATGCCATGTCACACAGTGCACCCCCCCCCCCCTCCCCCGCCCAGCTAGGACACCAAGTCGCCACCCTCATCCCAATAAAGATCATAAATCACACGAGCAACACAAAGCCAGACCGCTGATTGCATAATTATTGCATCAAACCGCCGGTGTATGTAACATAATCACTGGATCTCATCAGGCACTAACCACCAGCGAGCATGTGGAGCTGAGTTATGTAATGTTGGGAAGCAAGAGATGGAGAGTTCCCTCTCCGTGTCTCACTTTTCCTCTGTTTCACACTCTCTCTCTCTCTCTCTCTCTCTCTCTCTCTCTCTCTCTCTCTCTCTCTCTCTCTCTCTCTCTCTCTCTGTCTCACACACTCTCTCTGTCTCACTCTCTCTCTCTCTCTCTCTCTCTCTCTCTCTCTTTGTCTCACACTCACTCTCTCTCTGTCTCTCTCTCTCTGTGTCTCACACACTCTCTCTGTCTCACACACTCTCTCTGTCTCTCTCTCTCTCTGTTTCTCTCACACACTGTCGCTCTCTGTCTCAATCTCTCTCTCTCTCTCTCTCTCTCTCTCTCTCTCTCTCTCTCTCTCTCTCTCTCTCTCTCTCTCTCTCTCTCTCTCTCTGTGACACTATCTTACACACACAGTCTCTGCATCTCCTTCTCTGTCTCTCACCCTGTCTCTCTCCCTTACACATTGTCTCTCGCTGCGTGCGTGTGTGTGGGTGTGTGAGGAGGAAGCCAGGCGAGGGGAAGGCCTTCCATGGCGTGTCGTGTCAGAGGGACAGCATGCTGCAGCATCACCATCCTGCTGCTGGGTGTGTATGGGAGCTCGTCTGCAGGGTGCTGAAACATGTTTGGACTGTGTTTGGACCGTAATGGCTGACTGCGTTTACACTTCAGTAATGGCTTCCTGCCCCTCACTCTCACGCTAATGACAGGACGAGGGGGCAGGGAGCGGCGGCGAGTAGAGAGGAGGAGGGAGAAAAGAGAGGAGGCTGTTCACCCCTGTACCCCACCGCCCCTGCACTTCAGCAACCCTGTACCCCAATGCCTCTGCCCCCTGGACCCCTCCTCCACACCCTCAACCCACACCCCCTCCCTGTCACCCCGCCCAAGGCAGAGCACACAGACCACCCTGCCCTTCCCTCCACTGTTCTGCTGTGCCCAGTCAGTCCTTCCATGGATGCTGCCTGGATGGAAAGATGGTATCACTCTCCAGGAATGTCCGTTGGTTCTGCTGCGTGCTTCATTTGCATGTATCTACCTTGCGGCCACAGATGGAGTGCTGTAGCGCTGGAGAGCTTCAACCCCAAGTGAACTTCTGGCCGTCAACTTAACTCTAGCCCAGTTTCCCCTAGCTAGCCTCATGCTGTCTCTCCTGTCATTGGGTAGGGACACCTGGGACAGTAGACAGGTGAGGGTGTAGACGCCATGGAGAGGAGAGAGATGGGGGAGAGAGGTGAGAGACACCTGGGACAGGGGAGACAGGTGAGGGACACCAGGGATAGGTGAGACAGGTGAGGGACATTAGGGATAGGTGAGACAGGTGAGGGACATTAGGGATAAGTGAGACAGGTGAGTGACATTAGGGATAAGTGAGACAGGTGAGGGACATTAGGAATAGGTGAGACAGGTGAGTGACATTAGGGATAGGTGAGACAGGTGAGTGACATTAGGGATAGGTGAGACAGGTGAGTGACATTAGGGTTAGGTGAGACAGGTGAGGGACATTAGGAATAGGTGAGACAGGTGAGTGACATTAGGGATAGGTGAGACAGGTGAGGGACATTAGGGATAGGTGAGACAGGTGAGGGACATTAGGGATAGGTGAGACAGGTGAGGGTATAGACATCAGGAACAGGTAAGACAGGTCAGGGTATAGACATCTGGAACAGGTGAGACAGGTGAGGGACACTAGGGATAGGAGACAGGTATGTTTTTGTCACAACTGTTAATGTGTTTGTTTTACCTTGTGCCACTCAAGATTCACCAGCAGACTGTAAAACAACAAAGAGGTTTCCTGTTTCTCCTCTTTCCAGTCTCCGGTCTCACTAGCGTGTCGTCTTCTGTCCTCCCTTCCTGTCTCCAGCTCTGCTGCGTGTCCATCTCCCTCTCCTAACTGGCCACTAGGTGACAGTAATGACACAGTTCTGCTCTGCTGGCTGATTGGATGAGGAGGGTGAATCCTTGTTTGCTATTGGTGGATGGGTTGAACGATGGGGGTGGGAATACAACAGGGGAGAAGAACACAGACTGATGCATGTGGCATTAGGTCCCGGGTTAGTGCGTGTGCGTGTGAACATGTACATGTGCATTCATAAAAGTGTTTTTTATTTTGTGATGAATTGATGAACCTTACAGAGAAAGAATCCGTTTTTTATACCCGAAGTACGTTTACAAACAAGCTATTTTGAGTGTTCGACTTACAGCCAAGAAATTCCATAAAAGTCTGCTTTAATAAGACCGACTTCCAGAAACTACTCACATGCATTCATTGGAAGGCCTTACCTTCAGATATTAAATAAAAGTCCTACCAACATCTTATTTTCTACAGAATGCCTACCAAACAGGACAGACATCCTACGTCATAAATGTCCGACCAACATACATTCGATAGAAACCTATTTACAGGTATTTCCTTGGAAGCCTCATTTGCATACAGTACAGTATGACCAATAGACATGGTTGCGCAACTGCCATCCGACATTGACAGTGTTGATTTTAAAGGGATGGGCATTGCGGGTGGCAAGACTGGAACCTTCTTCCTGGATGTAAATGTGAGGGTTGCAGATAGCTGCTCAGACCTGCTTGTTAGATTCGGTTTAATCGCTGTGAACTTCGGCTTTGCATTGTTGATTCCCATTTTCTGTCACTTTGTTTCCCCGTGGCTTTATCAACAAAAGCAGTCTGTCCCTCTCACACAACAGGAACATCACAGAGGGCAAGGCCATTGTTCCTCAGAATTCTAGACAGGTTGAATAGTCTGCTCCTGCGCTTGAGGCGTTTGTCGAACGGCTGGACCATTGAATGTTGACTTTCTGGAGCTAGCACTGTTGTGGTTATCCGTTTAGATGGGGTGGGGGGCTCTCAACCCTAGAACCCTACTTAGATGTCCTCAGCACAGGTACAACCGGGAGGATTACTGAACACTTTGGAAAATCTAAAGCTCCCAAACATCCGTTTTCAGGATTTGACACGTCTAACCTCATTTAGAGGCGTGGAACAGGGAACCAACCACATTTGGTTTCATCTTAGTTGTGAAACTCTTCGATGGAGGAATATCACACACGGATTCTGTAATGAGGAAAGCTAGAGCGGACCATGAAACAGAGCATCAGCTGCAGGAAGCTGGGGTTTGCTTGGAGCGACTCCGTTCAGTTAGCTACAGAGGACTGTTGTGTTCTGGAGATCTGGGGGAATGCCATAGAACGTTCAACAAAGTTTACAGAGTCTGAAGTCAGTTCAGTTGGCAAGCAGGGTTTTGCCTCGGGGAGGCTACATCTCTATTTCGTTCCAAGCTTGGTAGAAAGTATTCTTGTTTATCTAGCAGGGATTGATTGGTTGTCTCCTGACAGGTGTCCTGCTGTAGTTAAAGAATTTGTTTACAATTCAGTGGGTGGAACAGGATAGGATGACACACTGCACTTCCTCTCGAACATCAGTTACACCAGGTTTTGCATTTGTTTATTCTCCCTTTCTCTTCTCCTTTTCTTCTCGTCTTTCCTTCTCCTCCTCTCATCCGCTTCCGTGTGGTTGGCCTGGGCATTTGCATCGGATGGAATGAGGTTTCAGGATGGCACCGTGCCTGTTTCGGTGAGAGGAAAAGAGGGGATGCAGGAGAGAGGTGGCCGTGGTGACATAGACTGAGAACTGCCCAGCCTCTCCAACTCCCCCCTCTCCTTCTCTCTCTGGTGTTTTTGTCCCTCTCTGTTCTCTCCCCCCCCCCCCCATTCTCTCTACCTTTATGTATCTTACCTGCTCTCTCTGTCTCTCTCTCTCGTTTTTTCCTCTGTATCTCTGGCTGGCAGTTCCTGTCAGGCTGTTATTGTCAGGCTGTTGTGACAACATGACGCCGTGACAACCCTGGAGTATTCACCAGTAGTAGTGACTAGAACAACCTGACAGGAACAGCTTGTCAAGAGCAGCCTGACAGGAACAGCCAGACTAGCTTTTCAAGAACAACCAGCCAGAAACACAGAGATGGAGATAACTATCTGTGGCTGTGGAGAGTGAAAAAGAAATAGATATTGGAAGGCTAGTGGATTTAAATGTGACTGACATTATCTGCCTTGTTTCTGATGATGTACTGCGAGTGGCTTCTCTCTCTCTCTCTCTCTCTCTCTCTCTCTCTCTCTCTCTTCTCTCTCTCTTTCTTTCTCTCTCCCTTTTTCTCTCTCTGCACGGAATAGTTCTCGAGAAAAAAAGAGAGCGGGATTAATCATCCCTCCTGTCTCATTATCCCTCCCTCCTTCCCTCCCTCCCTGTCTTCATCTAACCTGATTCATGGCTGTTGACCTGAGAACAAGAGAGAGAGAAGCAGGCAGTAGAAACTGACACCGCTCGCCCACAGAGGTGATAACAGACAGCGCAGTAGTCCCAGTAGCAGTGGCAGGCCCCAGGAATGCCTGGCTGTTTGCTGAGACAGGGCAGATGAGGCACAGCACTCCACAGGGGCCCTCAATAAAATCCCCTGCTGTCATTGGAGACGAGCTGGCTTGTTTTTCTAAGTGTCCTTTGAGCTTGTTGGAGAGCAAAATCAGGGTCTGTTTGGTGAGCTGGCTGGTGATGCTGTTGCACTCGCTCCAGACAGGAAGCCTGATTGTGGGAGTTCCGTGATGAATTGCTGCGTCGTCCTCTCTTTGTGCAGGGTTCTCTCTCCTCTTCGTTCCCCTTTCTTTCTCTCCTTCTCTCTCTCTCTCTCTCTCTCTCTCTCTGCCTTTCCCTCCTCCTTGCTCCTTTTTCTTTCCTTTTTTCTCTTCTCTTCTCACTCTCGTTCCCTCTCTCCCGTTCTCTTACTCTCCTCTTCTCCCTCTCTCTCCCTCCCTCTTTCCCTCTCTTTTTTTCTTTCTTTCTCTCTTTCTCCTTCTCTCCTTCGTTGCCCCCTCATTACTTCCTCAATGTTTTTCGAGCTGTGGGCCTTTCCCAGATGTCCTGAACCATTACTAGGTTTTGTTTTTTATATGTAAATTCCTTCATAATCAGTACCTTCACGCCAGTATTGGGGTTAGGGCTTAAGGATGTTTTTTTTCCACTGGTTATGATATTTTTTCTCCTCTCATGTAGTCTGAGAACAGGATGGTATCCTGGACTGACAGAGCAGAGCTGGACAGGAGCATAAATCACTCGCCATAATGGCCGCCTGCTCCTGCATTAATTTCTTTCCTCTGCTAAAGCCTTTAATTGCCTTTTAATATCCAGGAGTGTGCATGAAATACCATACTTCATCCGTTCCCTCTAAAATGAGGTGATTATATGCTTTGGACGGATTGGTCTCTCACCCCTCTTGGTTTGAGAACAGTTTCACTTTAATAGGATTATATTTAAATTGTTTGCTGTAAAACCTGGTCACAACCAGAGGCAGTGTTAAAGTGTACCGTCTCCGTCATGCGTTTGCTTTATTGGTTGAAACCTCACGTGAATGTGGTCGACCTGTGTTTTACTTCTTCTTTAACTGTGCGCACGCAGAGTTTACCAGAAGCCGTAAACATCTCGATTGAATTGTAGTGTATCGAATTGACTTTAATTGAATTGCCTAGCATACAGACATCCCACCTTTCTAGCTTGCTAGCTGAAGCCTGTAGCTAGCCGAAGCCTGTGGCTAGCTGAAGCCTGTGGCTGGCCGAAGTTTGTGGCTAGCTGAAGCCTGTGGCTAGCTGAAGCCTGTGGCTAGCTGAAGCCTGTGGCTAGCTAAAGCCTGTGGCTACCTGAAGCCTGTGGCTGGCCGAAGTTTGTGGCTAGCCGAAGTCTGTGTAATAGCAAGGCAGTGACAAATCCTCCAAAGCTTTCATACCTTTCACACCTCATTACTCATGTAACTCCCATTGCATGAATGCAATACCCATTGTTCAAATGCTTCACAAAAGCCATTATTCCACTTGTGTCTTTCCATGTGACAATGTGAAGCACAGTGCTTTTGTTTTGCGAACACCTGGGTGTTGCTGTCAGACTGACGACTGGAACAGGAACAGTAGCCTCGCTGTCATTTAGTGCATTCATCACACTTTCACCTACCTTCCTGTCTCTCTCTCTCTCTCTCTCTCTCTCTCTCTCACACACACACACACACACTTTCTCTCTCTCACCCTTTCTCTCTCAATATCTCTTTCTTTCTCTCTCGCACTCATTCATCCTGTCTCTCACCCTTTCTTTCTCTCTCTCTCCCTTTCTCTCTCTCTGTCTCTCTCTCTTCCTCCCCCTCTCTGTTGGCTGATAGATGGTTAGATGTGCTTGGGTAACTAGGAATAACAAATGGAGCTCCGCTCATTGGCACGCTCTTTGTGTGTTTTGCATTCCAGATATGATGGGTTATTGAGATGTATGCTTAACTGGGGGGCATGAGGGCAGTCTCTATGGCTCCGGGTTCAGCCAAGGGCTCGGCCAATGACAGGGCATGCCTGCATCACATTACATCTGCTAAATACCTGTAGGAGCCACAGACGGAACTGTCTCTCTGTAGGAGATCCCAGCTGTCAGAACATAGTTCACCTCCTACCTAGACCTAGCTTATGTGACAGAGTACCATACTGTAGGTGAGTCGTCGACCAGACACAACGGCTAGGTTGAGATTCATGGCTGTTTGGATGAAAGCGTAGGAGAAAGTGGTACATTAGTGTAAGTGGCATTGCTTGTGACACCATCTGATTGATGAAAGTGAGTTCCCTCGGTGAAACACCTTTTGTAACTTCCCCGTCTATGACATGGGCGTTTCACTTCCTGCGTCTGTGACCTTTGCCCTGCCACAGCCGACCGCGGATCTGCTCCCGTGTGATGGATGACACCTGTGCGTGTTGAGCAATCGCTCCCTGTCACAACACTGTTTTTCTTTCTTTCTCACTTTTTCTTTTTTCCTTTCCGCGTGGGAGCATACCTCTCTGATACAATATCAAGGCAGATAATCATCTCCATGATGTATGATCGCTTGTTTTCCTTAGTGAGAGACGATTTCAGACTCCTCGGAATGTGTGTGTGGGAGAGAGGTGGCAGTGCCAGGGAACAGCTCCACAACACTCAGTGTTGACACACAGTAGCAACCCAGTCGTAGGTTTCCCTCCCAGGGAGGAGTTTCCGCCTGCGGAGCCTGCCGGAGCTGTCGTGTACCTTTCTCGACCCCGACGACGGCGTTCCACTGCGCATGACGGAACCCGCTTCTCGTGCTAGAACGCCGGCGCCTTGCATCCGTGTGTCTGTCCCCTCAGGATTCAGTTACAGATCACTGCGATTACAGCACGAGGCTCAATTAGCCTGAACAGTGTCGTTTGCTGCAGGTTTTGCGGTCTGGGGCGCGTCTGTAGTTGGAGGAGAGGTGGAGGAGAGGTGGAGGAGAGGTGGATGCCTTTGGCAAGAATCCAGACGCTGCTGTCTTTGTTGTTGGCATTAGCAATATGATTTAGTGACAAGTGTTTGTGTGTGCGCGCGCGTGTGTGTTTGTACATGCGCGCGTGTGTGTGGAGGCGTATCGGCCCTAAGATGACAGGATCTGTCAGCGCCATTGTGACTCGGAAACAAAGAGCTTCTAAATAATGGACTCTACCAATATTTCACCCAGTGAGGCGGAACCAAGCCAGAAATGTCATCCAGATGTCAGGACAGTACCGCTCTGCTGTGTGGATGTGTGTCTGTGTGTGTGTGTGTGTGTTTAAGACAAAAGAGGTCTAGCTCAGTGATACCATGACTTGTGTGGAGGGGGTGGACTACTGTGTTGCAGGAGTGAAGGGGTCGAGGACTGTGTTGGGGGAGGTTGAGGAGTGTGTTGGGGAGGTGAGAGTGTTGGGGGCGTGGAGGAGTGTTAGGAGTTCCCAGGGTTCCTGTGGGCCCCCGGGCTGCTTAGGCCCCTCAGTGGTTAAACAGTAGCACGTGCTGACAGCCTGACGCGGCAGGACCATGATGCACTGGGGCTCCACGGGGTGTCAGGTGAGGAGCGAGTTCACTGTGTCGGTGACCCTGGACCAATCTGAGCTGGAGGTTCCAAATCCAGCGTCATCTGAGGGAAACCGTCCACGGGTGGAGGTTATCAGGCGGCCATCTTGTGTCAGACCCGTCTGTCAGACTGGCTGTGTCATTTCCCGGAGCCCTCTCCCTTCACCTGCCATTGCTCGTTGGCCAGCCGTCATGTCTAGAACCGTCAGACAGGGCTCTCAAACAAACATACTTTTCCTCCACACTCACGCCTATCACGGCTAATCCTGAAGAACTCACATCTATAAACTGCTCTTAGAGTCTTAAAGGCACCCCAGGACAGAAAACATAGTCATAAAGCCCACGATAGCAAACCAGATTACGTTAGATTTGGATTCAATTAAACTAGATTAGAATACATGGCATTATATTATACATTATATACGATTTGATCCGATTCAATTTTGATAGATAAGTGAGGCTTAATAGCTTGGTAGTGATATAGGTCATGAAGTCTTTCACGGATTGTTTGACTGTGTTATAAAGCTATTGTCCTGGGTTCTGAGTTGTTCCAACAGTCATCCACTTGAATGGATCTTTGCTTGTCATCAGGTCTGAGAGGAATGAGGCTGTGTTGATCTCCTAACCCAGCTTCATTCCCAGAGCTGGAACCATGAGAGAGTAAACATTGTTTGCTCATGAGAATGAGAGCTTGAGAGCTTCATGTCCCCCTGAGCTATTCTGGCTGAGGGTGATTAATTGATGCTAAACGTCGCCTTATTATGGTGTTTCTGACTGGTTTCCCACTTGTGGTGCTAATACTGATAGACGGGAAGGAGATTGGGTAAGGTCTGTGTTTTCCCATACTCAGCTGTCTCTCCTTCCAACTCTCTCACCATCTCACTCAGCACTTACCCGTCCCTCCCTCCCTCCTTCCCTCCCCTCTACTTCTCTCTCCCTCTTATTCTCTCTCTCTCCCTTCTCTTTCACAATTTGCAGTCACCTCTTTTTCCCTTTTCTTTCCCCTCTCTCTCTCTCTCTCTCTCTCTCTCTCTCTCTCTCTCTCTCTCTCGCTCGCTATCTCCCTCTCTCTTTCTCTCTCTCTCTCTCTCTCACTTTCGCTATGTCTCTCTCTTTGCACTCACCCTCTCCCTCCCTCCTTGTCTCTCTCTCTCCTCGTTGGTCACCTGTCGGGGCGCGTTTCTGCTTTCCCAGAATGCCGTGTGTTTGAACAGGTTGAGCAGGCGAGCAGGCAGGTCTGGCTAAGGAATGTTTCCCTGTGTGATCACGGCCTCACCAGCGAAGAAAAGCATCGCATTTCAAGACGTGTCAGATCCCAGAACTGCCCACGAAGAGCAATCTATCTGAAACAGACCCGTAATCCCAAAACTGCCTTTGTTCTGTGGACTTAATCCCTCTAGTTTGAAGGCTATCCATCGAAAGGTTTCGACAGAGATTAAGATACAACTATAGACAGTAATTTCTCGGTGGTATTTATAGTGATAATTACTTTCCGGGAAAACCCCAATGGAGACACTGTCTTGTTTATAGACAATATATTAAATAGAGCAAATTAGAATGAAGTCTATACTGCATAGCAGCTGTGTACACAGTGTGGAATGTGCTGGGGAAACCATTAAATACAAGGCATGGAGTGAGAATATCAGCCTGATTAAGCCTGAACGTCCCAATGCCAAACGGATGGCTTATTACCACAGATGCACTTAGTTAGGACGTGTGTGTGTGGGTATGTGTGTGTAGATGTGTGTGGTGTATGTGTGTATCTGTGTGTGTGTGTGTCTGCGTGCACACGTGCGTGCATTTTTGGTGTGTGTGTGTGTGTGTGTCGGTGAGAGAGAGAGATTGGTAGTCAACACACATGACCGGGGTGCAGGCCATATGTGTCACATCACATCAGCAGATCAACCAAGCTGCTATGCTTGGTGAGTCGGACGAGTCACCACCATAGCAGGGAAGATCGAAATCAATAAGAGGGGATGGTGTCTGGAGGGGATGGTGTCTGGAGGAGATGGTGTCTGGAGGGGATGGTGTCTGGAGGGGATGGTGTCTGGAGGGGATGGTGTTTGGAGGGGATGGTGTCTGGAGGGGATGGTGTCTGGAGGAGATGGTGTCTGGAGGGGATTGGTGTTTGGAGGGGGATGGTGTCTGGAGGGGATGGTGTCTGGAGGAGATGGTGTCTGGAGGGGATGGTGTTTGGAGGGGATGGTGTCTGGAGGGGATGGTGTTTGGAGGGGATGGTGTCTGGAGGGGATGGTGTCTGGAGGAGATGGTGTCTGGAGGGGATGGTGTTTGGAGGGGATGGTGTCTGGAGGGGATGGTGTTTGGAGGGGATGGTGTCTGGAGGGGATGGTGTCTGGAGGGGATGGTGTTTGGAGGGGATGGTGTCTGGAGGGGATGGGGTCTGGAGGGGATGGTGTCTGGAGGGGATGGTGTTTGGAGGGGATGGTGTCTGGAGGGGATGGTGTCTGGAGGGGATGGTGTCTGGAGGGGATGGTGTTTGGAGGGGATGGTGTTTGGAGGGGATGGTGTCTGGAGGGGATGGTGTTTGGAGGGGATGGTGTTTGGAGGGGATGGTGTTTGGAGGGGATGGTGTCTGGAGGGGATGGTGTTTGGAGGGCCGCTGTAAGACACATAATCTCCAGCCCTGCAGTCAGACTGATCACCACACTCCTGCCAGCTGGATCAGAGGGACCAGGATGGCACAGAGAACATCAGACTGATGAGTGCTGGTCACTCTGCTGAAGGAGATCTTGAGAGGCTTGCAGACCTGACTATGAACAGGGCTACTGCCTTGAACGCTCACTGATAAGTGCTATAAGTGCTGTTGTGACCTAATAGGATCATTACAATCATTTTGCAGATGCTTTTATCCTAAGCAATGACGGGTAGGATTAGAAGTTATATGTTCTTCCGCTGGGCTTTACCTATGTTCTCTCAAGCCTGGTGGAGATCTGTCTGATGTACGTACTGGACACTGTAGTGTCATGTGACTTCATGGGACCTAATATGGTTGTGGTTTCCTCGGCAGGTCTGGTGGAGATCTGTCTGATGCACCCCCTGGACGTGGTGAAGACCAGGTGAGTCTGTCCGGTGTGGACCTCCACTGTTCCCTCCAGAATCTTCTGGAGAGAAGACAGGCACAGTCAAAACAGCAGGGTTAGCCAATGCACATCATAAGTAACACAATGATTTGATAGGAACCATGAAGAACAATGGCCGACCAGATTGTGGAAGGTTAAATCATTCTTCGTGGTGGACATGGTGCACCTCAATTGTTGTCTACAAGAACTAAGAGTTCAGTCAAGACACTCACGTGATTGATCTCACCATTTATTCATACACATGACAAATGGTTTAACATTGGCGGAATGGATGTACATGGGGAAGCGCTCCCTGCCTTCACTGCAGCATGCATGACATGAGGCAGGGAGCAACGAGTTAAATCCCCCACGGGGAGAACAGACAGACAACATGGGGGAGAAGGAGATGGTGGCGGGTGGCAGCAGCGCAGAACACAAGGTAATCGAGGACGCGTGTGCGTGCATGTGACGTCTTTATAGCGCCGCCTATCAAGCTAAGCCTATGGGCTAGGAACACGGCGATGGGTGATATGGCGCGTGCTGCCCGAGTGCCATGCCTGAACCTGCTTCGCTCATATGAGTTGGAAACCTCAACAAAAAAGCTCATATTGATACAAATCTGAAAAACCAAACACAATCAATAAAGCACCTTTCTCAGTCTCTCCCTCTCATTTATGCATGTCTTCTATGTGAAGGCAGGAGGGCCTTAAGGCATTTTCTGCCTGCCGATCAGTTTGACTGACTTTTATTGATTGCTGACAAAGCATTGCCTCGGTATAAGGTTGGTTCAATGTAAAAATATATCAAAACATTTGAATCTAGTAAACTACATTTGCCATCTTGCTTTAGCTCATCTTCACCACATTTCTCTGGGGGTTAGTGAAGCTTAATTTCATGTAGAGTCTCTGGTAGCTTAGCTCACTACATTTTCCAAGTAGCTTGCCCAACGCTGCCAGTAGGGTGGTTAGTAGGATTCTCTCCAGGGTCCTAAGACCCTCTCTTGGGTAGTTCTCCTGCCAGCCCTGCTCTTGCTGCTCTGGGCCGGCCCCCTTCTTTCAGCGGGCACTGGTGCCAGACCTCGGCCATTTTGTAGAAAATGAAATGCATCATTTACCCCCTTTCTACCGCGGTGATGTTTTTAAGTAATACGTTTTTTATGTTTGCGAGACGCTCACATTTTTACCTCATTATTTCATTAAATTCCATCCCTTGGCTTTCACGGCCTGTGGTTGCCTGAACAAGAACGGAACGTGGAGAATGAATCAGATGCTGGGAGCTGGGAGAGTGGCTGTATTTCATCTGGGGGGGTTATTTCCTCCTGTTTTCATCCCTCCCTCTTTCTCCCTCCCTCTCTCTCTCTCTCCTTTCTCTGTCTCTCTTTCCCTTTTTTTTTTCTTTCTCCCTCTCCCCCTCTCTCAATCTCTCCCTCTCTCCCTCTCGCCCCTCTTTTCCTCTAGTTTTCTTTCTCTCTCTATTTCTCCCTCTCTCTCTCTCCCTACCCCTCTCCCTCCATCCATCCCTCTCCCTTCCCCTCTCTCCCCTTCCTTTTCTCCCTCGTTCGCCCTCTCCCTCTCTCTCACCCCTCTGCGCTGCCACGGGGCTGAAGCAGGGTGGAGTGTGACCAGGACCCTCACACCACAGCCTCTCAACCAGCCGTAAACAGGTCGTGGGTCACTACTAAAGCTTTATGGTGTTTCACAGGCCCAGCCAAGACCTCTGGCTCGGGGCTCAGCCCCCCTTGCCAGCCCTCCCTCCCCCCCACCCTCCATCCCCTCCTCCCCCATCCCCCCCCCCCCCCTCCCCTCAGCCCCCACCCCCCCCCACCCACCTCCACCCACCCTTCAGTAAATTGTGCTGCCTTTCTGTCATTTACTGCGGTCGTTTCTTGGTAAATAAACTTCTAGACGTGCCTTTTAAAGACTGGGAGACGCTTGCACTTTGAAGAGGGGACGTGCCACCAGCGACAGCAGCAGGGTAGAGAGGAAGTGGCAGGATAAAAGAGCAGCGTTGTGTCAGTCGATATCTGATACCCCCGGAGGCCCTCCCCGTGATTTACGTCCTGGTGAAGAAGGTACAGGCTTTATTACAGGTGAGCCTGGAGCCCTGCCTGTCCATCTTCACACGGGGTTAGGGTTAAAAGTGCACCCACTATTTTCTTTGTAATGTGCTTCCTTAAAAAAGAGATTAAAGCCCCTCTAAAAAACGACAGCTTTAGTGATCTGTTTTGTGTTTGTGTGTCCGTGAGGATGGCGGATCTATACGGCAGCGTTGTGTATCTGTGCTATGCAACTGCTCTCGTCGTATCCTCTGCAGATATCCCTACAGGCAGCGTGGTCCCTTCAGCAGCTGGGGTAAACTTAGTAGTCGCTCTGCTATTTGACAGGAACTTGTAGCCAAGGCCAAAAATATGTTTTTGGCCTTGGCTACAAGTGTATGGAATCGGCCTCTTTAAAATTCAGGAGGTTCCTGGCTACTGAAGGACAACCACATGCTAACTGCATATGTATGTATGTACTGTATATACGTAATATACAGTATATACTGTGTGTATATATACACACTATATATACACTCGTAAGTTGGAATACACACTGGCAATATTAACCTGTGAACACATTGACACAGCACTATGCTAGTCAGCCAGCTGGCTAATTGGGACATTGTGTTGGAGCTGAAATCCATTAGCAGGAGGCTTGGTGCCCTGCACCGAGAGCTCAGACCTACAAACACACCTCAACCAAGCTGCTCTCTCTTACATGCTGCCCTCTCTCTTTACTCCATTCTCTCTCTCTCTCTCTCTCTCTCTCTCTCTCTCTCTCTCTCTCTCTCTCTCTCTCTCTCCTTCTCTCTCTCTCTCTCTCTCTCTCTCTCTCTCTCTCTCTCTCTCTCTCTCTCTCCTTCTCTCTCTCTCTCTCTCTCTCTCTCTCCTTCTCTCTCTCTCTCTCTCTCTCTCTCCTTCTCTCTCTCTCTCTCTCTCTCTCTCCTTCTCTCTCTCTCTCTCTCTCTCTCTCTCTCCCTCCTCTCTCCCAGCCTCTCACTCTCCCTTTCTCTTTCCCTTTCTCACTCTCTCCTCTCTTTTTTCCTCTTCTTTTCTCATTCTTCCCCCCCCTCCCTCTCTCTGTGTGTCTCTCTCACTCTGTCTCTCTCTCCTTCTTTCTTCCCCTCTCATGCATGGCTCTTATTAGGACCTGGCTCCTGCTTTAATGTGTATTGGCCCAAATTGGAGCAACTGGAGTAAATGTACTTTTTTCCACCAAGCCGCCAACACGGTATCAAAGGGTTTTTTTTTCTGGAGGGGGAACCTGACAAAAAAATATAACTAAAAGTTCATGTTTACTTCTTTTTCCAAATGAGGTCTCCGTCCTGAGTGTGTGTAGGAGTAGAGAGAGAGAGGGAGGGGGGGAGTGGGAGTGGGGGGTTGGGAGTACGGCCGGTTACAATCTAATTTTACGTGTTAGAGAGATTATATAATTACAACAACGATTCAGGAAACATTTCCTGATCTTCTTCAGGTAAGCATGTGGACCATTGGGGGTATCTGGAGAAGACGTTCTCATTGTGGTCACGTGACACAGTTGTTGAATCAGAGTGCCCGGTCGCCTTGTCATCCCATGGTTCAGACTGCACCTCTCCCACGCTGTTTTGACTTAGCTCCACACAGTGTGTTACCTCCATCAGCCTAGCTCTGACCCCAACCCCCCTCCTTCCCCCCCAGACACAACCACATCTAGCCTCCCTCAGAGACCCACCCTGCCACAGGCCACCTTTCATCATCCTCACCAACGGTCTCCTTCGTCGCCTGTCCACTGCACATGGTCCAATGAGTGCGAGTCTGGACGCGAGACAGAGACGCGCCAAACATGCAACGTCACATGCATTGTGGAGTGTGCGTTGGCCGCAGTATATTTCACACAAAGTAAACAGTTAATTGCCCCTGACCCTGACCCTCGCCACGGGGAGGGAGAATGGGGGGGGGGGGGGGGGTCATGGGTTTGTGGGGGTGGGGAAGGGGGGGGAGTTGTTCGGCCCCGAGACACAGAGACAGTGGTTCTGGAGTTACTGCTCTTCATTAACCTGGGAACCACCTAAGTTACATGGTTCATGGCCTGGTCTCAGCTCACTTGGAGGCAACAAAGGGTGTCGGGCGGCGAGGGCCCGCGGGAGGGCAGCGTGCTTGAGGCCCCGCCATCTGACTCTGATCACAAGCCCTTCTCATTAGAGAGCAGCCCAGAGCTCAGGCATTGCTCTTCATGTCGGGATCCTGTTACACCAGGCTCCTCCCCCTGTGTTTGTACGCACGCACACGTGCAACACGTACACACACATGTAAAACACGTACACACACATGTAAAACACGCGCACCCACGCACATGCCAGCTGAGCAACTGTGTTAATCTCCCGTCTGACTCCTCCCCTTTTCCGATGCCTTGCCCTGCTCCTCAAACGTTCCCTCAGCCTCACACATCTCACTCAACATCTCACTCAACATCTCCTCTCAACATCTCACTCAACATCTCACTCAACATCTCCTCTCAACATCTCCTCTCAACATCTCACTCAACATCTCACTCAACATCTCTCAACATCTCCTCTCAACATCTCCTCAACATCTCCTCTCAACATCTCACTCAACATCTCCTCTCAACATCTCACTCAACATCTCACTCAACATCTCCTCTCAACATCTCCTCTCAACATCTCCTCTCAACATCTCCTCAACATCTCCTCTCAACATCTCCTCTCAACATCTCACTCAACATCTCCTCTCAACATCTCCTCTCAACATCTCCTCTCAACATCTCCTCAACATCTCACTCAACATCTCCTCTCAACATCTCCTCTCAACATCTCCTCAACATCTCACTCAACATCTCACTCAACATCTCCTCTCAACATCTCCTCTCAACATCTCACTCAACATCTCACTCAACATCTCCTCTCAACATCTCCTCTCAACATCTCACTAAACATTTCACTCTCTATCCTGAGTGTGTTTCTGAGTGTGTCTCTAAATGTGTCTCAATCCTGAGTGTGTTTCTGAGTGTGTCTCTGTCCTCAGCCTGATTAGAAAAACCTGGAGTCAGCCTCGGCCCCTCCTCCCTGCGGTCACCATGACAACACAGCCTCCATTTGATCCCTGCACACATGAAAGCGTGTGTGTGTGTCGGGGGGTGTGGGGGGGGGGGAGGGGCAGGAGAGCGAACTTTGAGGATGGCCCCTGACAGATGATGGCCTCTGTCCTGCTGGGAGGGGATGACAGTCAGTGAGAGGATGCCCCCTGCCCCCCCCTCCCTGCCCCCCCCCCCCCTCCTCTCCAATCCTCTCCACCCCCGACTGCTAGCTGAACCCTGTTGCTCCTCTGGAGGAATCCCTGACACGGCCCTCAAACAGCAGGGCAGGGAGCCCCGCAGGCAGCAGGCTGGCTCAGCGCTGCTCACGTCCTGCAGCCCCTCTCTGACAGACGCTCCCTGGTTAACGCACGGCGCGGAGGCTGGGGGGGTGCTCCCATGACGCACGGAGACAGCACCGTGGGGGTGGCCTCCTGTCTCGGGTGTACGGGGAGGGGAGGGGGGGATTTGAACCTGCGTTTAGGTCTTTGTTGTTTCGCGGTGAAAATGCCACACTGTTCTATGCAGCCCTATACCATCCTATACTGTGGTACACTTTTGACTTGTGGTCAATTATGTTCCATACAGTACTGTACATGTGGTATGCTGTACTGTATACACTGTAGCTCTCCTGGATGTGCAATATTAGTCATATTTCCTGCTGCCACCGCATATTACGACCCTGTATTAAACAGAACTGGTCCAAGTAGGTGTCTCAGCCGCCCAAACGCATTATGTTACAGAGAGACGGATGTCCCACAGAGCTGAAACGAGCCGTTTTAAAGGAGCTGTAAAGGGCTTGATGAAAACTCATTTGTTTCCAGCGTCTGTGGGACGCCTGGTGACATGGCTAATGTCCTCCATGTTTCATCCTGGACTGGTCTGTGTGTCTGGGACGGGAGGTGGATGAGGATGAGGCAGGGGCCTGGGAGGCAGGGGTGATGAGGCAGGAGGCGAGGAGGCAGGGAGCGAGGAGGCAGGGGGCTAGGAGCAGAAACGGGGCCTGAAGTTATGCGCCGTCTCAGGTTTCAGCGTGGAAGCACACTTGCCTCCTGTCTCGACCGGAGTGTGTTACTGCCCTCAGACGCCCGCTGACTGGAGACGCTCCCTAATCCTGAGGCATTTCCTCACATCAAAGTAGCTGTTAGCATCCCGGGCCGCCCCAGCCAGCGCTGGCTGTCCTGAGCTTAGCTGCTCGTCCAGTGCAGCCGTCTGCTACCAGACTGGACTCGACCAAACATGGGCACATCCTCATGGAAGTTGATCTTTTTTCAAGTATCTGCCCTAGTCCTGTAATCACTCAACCCTGCCTTAACCCCGGCCTAGCCCCTCTCCGGCCTTAACCCTGACCTAGCCCCCCCGCCCTAACCCCTCCCTAACCCTGGCCCAGCACTCCCCCGACCCCAGCCCTAAAACCTTCCCTAACCCACCCCTGGCCTAACCCTGCCCTAACCCTAACCCACCCCTGGCCTAACCCTGCCCTGCCCCCAGTCTCATCAGGCTGTTTTTCGGCATCTCTTCCTGCTCTGCAGTGGTCCAGCTGAGTGGTCCTCCATCCCAGGGGTTAACCCTATCCTCTATACGAGGAGCATCTGGCCTGCCCCTGCATCCTGGTGGGGGCGGGGGGTGGAGGGGGGGCACAGGAGTCCTTATTTTATCTGTGAGAGGAGCCCAGTGGATGGGGAGGGCGCGGGGGTGGGGGGGATCCTGACTCTGTAACAGCCATGTAACGATCCCCCCCCACCACCACCTCCACCCCCACCTCGCACGCCGTTCTGTCCCCCTGTCCCCCTGCTTCATAACCGGGCTTGTCCTGGCACCAGTGGGCCTGTGGTGCTGCTGAAACCCAAGCTGGCCGGCCCAGACCAGGCCCAGGCAACCTGCCGGGTCACCAGCGCCAATGCTTTATCGCTTCCCCTCCCTCTCCCTCTTTCTCCCCTCCTCCCTCTCCCCCTCCATCTCCCATCATCTCCTCTTCTTTATCTCTCTCCCTCTAAAGCCAGGACTTTATTGGCCTCCCCCTGTCACACTCCACCCTTCTACCCCTCCTCCATCATCCTCCCCTCCCATAACCGTTTGTCAAGGTAAGGGATGTATTTGATTTCAGAATGGGATTTGGTCGGTTATTACATTTTCTCAGTTTACGTATT
>CM042866.1:15980823-16058323 GCA_023658055.1 Thaleichthys pacificus | reverse complement strand
TAGCTGTCCCTGCACGCCTGTGTGTGTGTACGTGTGTGTGTTTGTGTGGGCACGTGCGTGTGTGTGTGTGTGGGTATGCGTGCGTGTACGTGTGTGTGTTCGTGTGGGTATGCGTGCGTGTGTTTGCGTGCAAGTGTTCGTGTGTGGAGGAGTTTGGTGTGGGTAATCTGTTTGGGCATGACTGAATTTCTGAGGAACTTACAGGATGTGACTGAAATAACCAAGCAGAAACGGTAATGTGACCTGTCCTGACGACAAACATGAGACAGTCTGTCATCTCACTGTTTGAAACTCAGGCAGGTTCCTGGAACCCTCAAAGACTCTTCTTTGCTGTACAGTGATTATCACCCTGAGTATATTTGGCAGAGGTGGTAATCACTCCGCAGTAGCAAGCAGTAGATCATCTCCAGACCAAACCACTTAGTTATAACTTATACAAATAGTAGAAGGGCCCACTGTTGTGGAATTATTATTAAAAATAAACTTCTCATGTCAGGGCAGCAGAGAACTAACTGTGGGCCCCTCGTTTTCTCTCAGAAACCCAAGCTCCTCTGCTCCTCTCTCTTGATTGGACTGGGGAAAGACAGGAGATGTTCTCACGTGTGTGTTTCTGATCATCTGCGTTCTGAATGGCTTCACTTCCAGGAAGTGTCAGCTTCAGTCTGCTGGCTGTAGGACATAGATATAAGGTTCCAATGAGGCACTTAGCAATTATTGATTAGGGTTATAGCACTGTGATACCACTAATCCACATGTGTCAAACTCAAGAACCACGGAAGCTTAAATGGTGTATTGAAATAAGTCTACGCTGCTTTACAGCGTGCATTGACCACAAGCTGCATCGCTCACAATGCATTTCGATTATGTTACGGCAAAGTGACGACATCCCGCCTCTAGAAAGCCGTGAACACATCAGTGTTTAACGCAAAGTTCCAAGTTTAACTGTGGGTGAAGGCGAGCATGGTTTGAATGACAGCACTCCAATGCAGCCGGTTCTGCAAACGTACCCCATGCGCACTTTCAGCCAAGGTCCTCGGGCATTCAACCCAAATTTGTATAGCTCTCGAACTTGGTTAGAGTACTCAGCCAAGCTAGATGTATGTTTCTGCTTCCCCTGACGACAGTTTTGAGCCAGAATTGATAAAGACATCACCTTCACTAGACAAGGTTTTACCAATTGGAAAACGACAATGGCCGGCTTTCCCAGATTCGTTAAGAAGCTCTTAACGTTCTAGAGCATTCTTAGAACTGCTCCTAAGAAGCTCTTAGCATTAAGAGCTTCTTAACGAATCTGGGAAACCCGGCCAATGTTTATTTTACATAAAGCTCAAAAAGCTATTTTGCGCTCAAATGAAGGCAAAGAATGTTCACTCGCACGCTGTGTGCGGTCGCATTTGTTGAAATCCCTACCTAGCATTAGCCTGGTCCTAACCAGACTCTCGTACATTTCATTTGTACAGAGAGTCTTGCCTCGCTCCATTGACAAGCGTTGACTTCCTTGTAGGCGGGTACTATGTTGAAGTTTAAAACTATTGGATATGCCCAGAGCCACTCTGATCTGCCATAACCAATCGCTAGCGTTTGCCTTAGCCAATTCCTTCACCACTACTGTAACAGAGCTAGCTGCCGTAGCTGGAAAATCAAACTGTTCCCGAACCCGTGGGGAGGAGGGCCACAACATCATGGCCACCAACAAAACTCAGCAAAACTTGTTCTTGCTCCGGCTTTAGCCGTTGGATATTCGGCAGCGTTGCTACAACGGGCCGAATGGCTTCGCTCGCATCTTTCTCCGCTGCCATTACGGAACTACAACACAAACTAGCGCACGACATCAACGTCGTCGTTCTCAGCCACTCCCTCTGTTCGCTGATTGGCCGGTTGAAAATCAACCTGAAAAATCTGACTTGCGTACCGAATGGCCAGACCTAGTACAGAAGCAAAATCAAAATTGAGCGGAAGTACGTAGGAGGGCAGAGCCAGGCTAACCTAGCATCACATCAAACCCAGAATACGTCCTAGGTTTGGTCTAATCCCCGAATGTTTACAACGTCTGGCTCCGTGCCTGATTAACACTTTGATCGATAAGCAGTCTAAAAAATTGTAGCAATATAAAAAATTATACGATCACTTTCCGTAATCATGATACCCCCCTGAAATTGTCACTGCACCCCCAGTCAAAAGCAGGCTGCATTTCTTGAAAGGCAGTTTCAAGAAAGATGGGAAAGCGAATAGCCTACATGTTTGTGCTTCAAGGAGAAAAACCGGTATGGATTTTGTGTTGTGAGGCGATGTCAGTCGTTAAAGAGTACAATCTCCGTCGGCCTTTTGACACCAAACACGGATAAAATAAGATAAATATGCCAAATTTAGCCTTCAAGAAAAACAGCAGATTGTCCAAGAATTGAAAAGCGGACTGCAATCGCAGCAGACTATATGTTCACAAAAGCTACAGCTAAACAATGTTTTTACATTGTAAACATCGTTACATTGTAGTTGCAACTGGCCCTTTGAGGGCAATGATGTGGCCCTCTGTGAAAATTAGTTTGACACCCCTGCACTAATCTAACCATCTTAATGTGATTTTATTACTTGAACTAATCCAACATTGTGCCTTTTTTAAGGTAATATACTGTACACTTGAGGATAGAAGTGTATAGATGAACGACTCTTAAAAAGGATTCTATTTTCAACCCCGAGGTTCCATAGAGCCCTATTTAGTTGCTGTTCTGATCTGAAATGTAAAAGGGTTGTTATGAAGGATTCTCTCCCGCTCTCTCTCTCGCTCTCTCTCAGAGGCAGCTATCTCTGTAGTGTATGATCTGGCCAGCAGCAGGGTTGGTGAAGAGGTGCTAAGTGGTTCAGTGTGGTAGCAGACAAACTGCCTGGCTGACAGAACTTTCTCTTCCGCCCATATTTATGGACGTGTCACGCCACACGAGCTGCTAATGACCGCTGGCTAACCATCTCCAGAGGCTCTTCCTTGAAGCCCTCCGCTCAACATCACCTTCATGTCTCTGTCACATTCTTCCTTTTTTTCAAGCCCTCCTCTTCTTCTTCACTTCCTCCTCTTCTTATTCTTGTCCTCGTCGTTGGACAGTTCTGTTGAGTCAAATGTCCTGGTTTGGGGTTAGAAAGGTCAGTTGCTCACCTCCAGGAAGTAGTCAAGTGTGTTTGTGATGTGGGTGACCTGTGCAGCCTGACCAGTCATTCTTTAGCCTTTCTCAGCCTCAAGGTGACAACAGTCATAGGGGAAACAGCAATGTTTGCAGATGAAGCATGCTGGTTGTTGACTGGGGTGTGTGTGTGTGTGTGTGTAGTGGTGTGTGTGTGTAAGGGGGGGGCAGATTCTTCCTACCCACTTCAAATTTGATATGGTTTAGTCATAGTAATGTGGAACACAGTCTGTTCAAAGCAACCCAGAGCACAATACCATAAACACTGGTTGTGGTTTTGAAGATGTATAAAGGAAGGAATTAAGTGTGAATGATCTGTTTTATTGTTCATCTTGTCATTTTGTCAAACAGAAATTGTAAAAATAAAACACTCTTCATTACTTAATTAGAAAAATTAGAGTTGTTAAATAAAGGAAGGTTTTATGAAAATCTAAGACAAATGACTTGGATGCACCTTTGCACACACACACACACATACAAACATACATACACACTCAACTACTCTCTCACTCACTCACACACACACACCAGCTGGCTACAAACAAGTTCTGTATCTGGAAGGACATTTGTTTAGGAAAGCCAAAAGGGGACTTAGTGTGTACTTTACATTTAAAATCAAATCAGGAGTCAAATGAGGGCCACTCTGGTGCCTCTAGTGATCCTGTAGCTAACTCCAACCTCTCCTTCTTATCCGAGGGCCCCCACACACTGACTACACCCAGGAAATCAGTGGCCACCATTTGCATGGTCAAAGAAACAACAGGACAGGGCCTTCCGATCGCTCCAAACCCCAGAAGGCAAACAGCCACATTCACCACACAGACTGTCCATGTCATGTGGACCAACACTGGCATCATCCAGTTACCAACCACCTGGCCACATTGATATGTATCTCCGTTTGTGGATGAAACAGAGTGATTTTGGTCATTTGATATATGTGGTTTGGTAATTAGCCCCAGGATGTATTTTTGGGGCTGTAGTGGTTGGCTGTTTGCTGCTAAGAGGTATTCACCTTTCTTTTCTTTTTTGGGGAAACAATAATATTTGCACCCGGACCTAATCTGTGCAGAACATCTCAGTTGACTTCTGTGTTTCCACAATAGAGCTGCAGGATCTCCCATGCTGGAGTCACGCTACACTGTCCTGCTGTCCACACACATGTTTAATATCAATACACACTCTCCAATGCTCTCTCTTTCTCTCTCTCCCCCCCTTTCTCTCTTCCTTTCTTTCCGTTTCACTTTTCCCGATGCTCTTTTTTAGTGCCTTTCTTTGTCTCTTTCTTTTTCTCTCCCTCTTTCTCAAACACCCTCCCTCTCTCTCTCTCTGTCTCTTTCTGTTGCTGTATTCCTCTCTCTCATTTTCATTTCAATGGGCTTTATTAGCATTAAGAAACAAATGTTCATATTGCCAAAGCAACAGTGGAATTACAGAAATAGTATTTATATTATTATTATGGAGGTCGGTATATTATTAATGTTGCCAAATAATCTGATATCAATTAAAAATTGTAAATTCAGTTGAAAGATTAAAGCAGGAGAACCTTAACATAATATTAAGATTGATTGTTCAAATTAATATATATACATATATACACACATACACACGTCAGTCTCACACACAGTATATGTTGTGTGTGTGCTTTGTGTGTGCATTGTGTGTCTAGGTCACTCTCTGTCTCTCAGGTTGTGGCATATTGATACATACTGGGCAGCAAGGTCTGCCCTGTCTCCTTCTCCTAGGAGAGCAAGGTCTGCCCTGTCTCCTTCTCCTAGGAGAGCAAGGTCTGCCCTGTCTCCTTCTCCTAGGAGAGCAAGGTCTGCCCTGTCTCCTTCTCCTAGGAGAGCAAGGTCTGCCCTGTCTCCTTCTCCTAGGAGAGCAAGGTCTGCCCTGCCTACTTCTCCTAGGAGAGCAAGGTCTGCCCTGTCTCCTTCTCCTAGGAGAGCAAGGTCTGCCCTGTCTCCTTCTCCTAGGAGAGCAAGGTCTGCCCTGTCTCCTTCTCCTAGGAGGATTATTACCTTTGAGAGTCACTAAGACCTTTGAAATCTGAGATTACAGAGTGGAATTTGTTACAGTAACCATTTCTTATATCACTGAATGTTTCACATTGTAGGAGAAAGTGCATCTCTGTCTCAACCTCACCTGTCAAACAGTGACCACATATTCTGTTTTCTTTTGGTTGCCATGATTTTTTTGTGTCGTCCTGTTTCAATTGCCAATTGGTGGTCACTGAGCCTGTAGTTGGTTAGGATCTGTCTCTGCTTTTTATCTCTGACAGTAGAGAGATATTCTGCCAGTTTATAATCTCTTTCTAAGACTAGATAACATTCTAATCTACTTTGGCTTTTAGTTTCTTCTTTCCAATGTTCTAGGTAGGTTTCTTTACATTGTGTTATAATTTGGTTTACTCTGATTGGTGTTTGGAAAGCAGTGTTAGGTGTGAGACTGGTCAGGGTGTGTCTGAGTGGGGGCAGTTAATCTCAGCACCAACTGACATAGGGGACCCTTATCTGGGTTCAGCTCTTGGGTTTGAAGGGCTTTGGAATGGAAGGTGTCAAGAGAGCTGGATTTAAGGTGATTAGCGAAATTGAGTGCTCTCTTTTGGATATTAATTATCATTGGGTATCTGCCTAATTCTGCTCTACATTCATTTGTTGGCATTTTTTTGTGTACATGTAAGATGTATCTGCAGAATTCTGCATTTAGAGATTCTGTTGGGTGTTTGTCCCAGCGGGTATAGCTATGATGACTAAGTGGACCCCATACTTCACTACCATACAGCGCAATGGGCTGGATCACACTATCAAATATTTTAAGACAGATTTTAATTGGAATTTATAAATTATAAAATGTTTTCCTAATTGCATTTAGGGCTCTTCGAGCTTTTTCTTTTAGTGCCACTAGTCACTGCCATGTTGAAACTCCCTGATGCTGTTATGGTTAAATCACGGTAGTTATAACTCATAGTATGTTCAATTACATGATTATTTATAATATACTGGTATTTGTCTTCCTGGCATCTTGGGCGTTTTTGAAATATTATGACATTAGTTTTCTTTATATTTACTGCAAGGACCCAGGTTTGACAGTACTGTTCAACAATGTCCAGCTGTTGTTGTAGTCCTTGTTTGGTGGGAGACAGTAAGACAAGGTCGTCAGCATAAAAGAGACTTCACCTCTCTGTCCAGGAGGGAGAGGCCATGAGCAGTACATTGATCTAGCTTCAACAGCAAGTTCCTTTATATATATATTAAATAAAGTTGGACTTTAATTACACCCCTGACGAACACCCCTTCTCTGAGTGAAGAAATCAGTTTGTTTATCTCCAGGCCTCCAATAAAACAAGCAAATATTTAAAAAAAATGTTGTTTGGTGTACATGCTTGTTAATTAGACTGTGATGGGTATATACATGATCGGTGGTGCGATGTTTCAGGACAAAGCCAATTTGATTTCTGCTCAAGATGGTGTGTTCATCAAGGAAATCTAGTATTCTTTTATTTAGTATACTACAGAACAGTTTACCTAGACAACTGCTGGACAACCTAGACAACCTAGACATCTCTCTCTCTTTCTGTTGCTGTATTCCCCTCTCTCTCTCTCTCTCTCTCTCTCTTTCTGTTGCTGTATTCCCCTCTCTCTCTCTCTCTCTCTATCTTTCTGTTGCTGTATTTCTCTCTACAGACATGATATCTCTCTTTCTCTCAATGTGCCTGTCGTTTGTACGTTAAGAGTATGCTCAAGTGATGCAAATACTACAATGTTTATCGAAGAAATTGACCGACCGATCGGCCCAACCAGGCAAATGAATTCAACTTCGAACAATGGGAGTCACCAATCTGTTTTGGAGGATAAGTTATCAAGACTGTTCGTAGCTCTAGGGCCTGCTGTGGTCGTGTTCTTATCACACACCCAACTGCCCTTCTGTGGAACACCTGCCTGCCTCCTTATCTCTGGTGTAGATCGTAGTATTCTCTATGTATTCTCTGCATACATGCAGTGTCTCCATGCCTGGGATTTGGGCGTACCTTGGGTTCTGCTACTGCATTTGTCCATTTAATACCTTGATTAGATACATGATTGTTCATCAAGCACAGCAGTTTGCCCAGAAGTCAGTACTGCAATGTATTGATGGATACATGGGCTCTAAGGCACAGGTAAGGTATTTGTCTCTGTTTGTGGTTGTGCTTGTCCAAAGATTAGGACCTGCCATACCAGTTTGCTGGCCGGAGGCAGTCTCAGAGAGGAGGAGGAAGACCTATGTGTAATCCTGCTGAGGTTCCCTCGAGCTGCAACATTCTAGGCGTTAGGTCTGTGCACGGGGTCATGAAGGAGAAGGACAGGGAATCTGCACATGCAGACACTTCTGGAATGTATAGACAACACAGTTTGTGCTCCGTTTGCAGAACCCAGACAGTAATGTGTATGTGAAACCATTTTCCGTATGTTGGCTGGAAATAACTGTACAGTGAACCCTGACAACTCTTTCTCTCTCTTTTTCTCTCTGTCTCCCTTCACTCTCCCCTTCCTCTCCCCCCTCTCCCCCTCCTCCCTCCCTCCCCTCCCTCCCTCCCTCTCCTGCAGTGTCTATGGCTTCTATAAGGGCATCCTCCCACCAATCCTGGCTGAGACTCCTAAGAGGGCAGTTAAGGTGAGGACTGGGACCTGCTGGATCTCGTACTGCGTCACATAACTTCTTCCCAGCTCCCCCCCCCCCCCCCCCCCGGGCATCCTCTCACACCCTCCACCATGTCGCTGCTCCTGTTCTGCATGTTTGCTCTGGGAGATTGTCAATGTTGATCAGCGGGGATTTACAGCAGCCACCACACACATGCACACACACCCTTTCTCCCCTTACCCCACCAGTCTTCACTTCAGATATATGCCAGGTCTGCCAGTGGGGATCTGGGGGGTGGAGGGGGATGGGGGCAGTGGGGCTTGGGGGGAAGGGGTGAGGGCAGCTGGTGGGGAGGAGGTGAGGGCAGCTGAAAATAAAATAAACCAGCTATGTGTGTTCTAACAGTGATACTTGCTGTCTAATGGGCCCCAGTCACAGCATTTAGAATGCTTCACAGGAATCAGTCAGTTAATGTACATCCTGTTCAGATATTTAGTTGGATGTAGGCTAGTGTTTGTGTATGCGAGAGGGTTAGGTTTGTGTGAATTAATTTGTGCATGCACATTTTCTGTGGGTGTGTGTGTGTGTGTGCGTGCGTGCATGTGTGCATGCGATTGTTTGCAACTGCATTTCATGTGTGTTTGAGCGCAGTGTGTGTCTTAGTGTGTAGGTGTACGTGTGTATGTACCGTGTGTGTGTACATGCGTGTATGTTTGTGTGTATCTGTGTACGTGTGTGTGTTAGAGTGTGTATGCAGGTGTGTCAGTGTGTCTAGGTGTGTGTTTGTGTATGCAGGTGTATGCAGGTGTGTGTCAGTGTGTGCAGGTGTGTGTCCGTGTGAGTCACTACTTCCTGGTGGCGACAGCTCATTCCTCCTGATCTGTTCACCCTCTTCAGTTCTTCACCTTCGAGCAATACAAGAAGCTGCTGACATTCACCCCTTTGTCTCCGGGCTTGGTGAGTCTGTCACACACACTCACACCTGAGCACACTCCATCCTGATAACTTCACGACAAGCCCTTCCATCTACGTGCCATCCGAGTCCACAAACACTGAAAACAATGGCTGATGACACGCAGAACCAGGAAGTGGCTGTGGGGTTGCCCCTCAGACGCATGCAGCCGGGCTGACAGGGACATGACTGAGGGCCTTGTCGTCAGCGCGTAACCCCGGGAGACGCCCTGGGGCCCCAGCTTTGTTGACAGCTCGGTGTCAGGCGTGATGGATGACCGACCTGAGTTTTCTGAGTCACGTCCACGAGGGCTTGACCACAAGCCCACAGTGTGGGGTTGTTATAGACAGGAGGAGCAGGAGGAGTTCCCCTGCTCCATCCATCATGTTTTCCTGTCTGTCGCTTTCCTCCTCCTCCTCCTCCTCCTCCTCCTCCTCCTCCTCCTCCTCCTCTCTACACGCCTCCTCCTTCATCTACCACTCCTGTTCCTTCTTCTCTCGTCCTCCTGGTTATCTCATCCTCCTCCTGGTTATCTCGTCCTCCTGATGGTTATCTCATCCTCCTCCTGGTTATCTCGTCCTCCTGATGGTTATCTCATCTTCCTCCTGGTTATCTCGTCCTATTGGTTATCTCGTTCCGCTAACCCCCCCTCATGTTGCTCTCTCCTCTTTGTTCCCTCCTCCTCCTTCTACTTCTCACACTCTTCCTCTTTGTCCACTAGCCACATCATTCTCGGGTCATAGATTCAAAGCGTCCGATTGTTAGTATCCATGAATCAGACACAGACACACACACATACATTCACACACACCTGAACAGACATACGGTGATCGAGAAACAATGTGAATCAACACCACAACAGGTGAAGCTTTCAAACTTTGCAAAACATTATTTTCACCGCCAATACTTTTGGCCATGACGGTACACACCTCTTTGCCTTCTGTTCTCCTTGTACAGGTGATGTTTGTTTAACAATGGCTGTCAGAGTGAGATGGATGGTTCTGTAGGTGAGAGGAGCAGACAGGGAGCACAGTTTCACAACCACCATCTCCCTTTAGGCTCTGTTGTGGTCCTGTCCACGCATTCTCCTCAACATCTCACTAACTCACATCCACCCTCTCATCCACCACCTCACCACTCCTGGGCCAATTACGACTGTTAAAAGCCTGTGCGCTTCAGTTCATTTGCAATGTCTTTTGTCCAGGGCTGGAATGAAAACAATGGACCAATTCATTGTAGCCACTGGTGCTATCATTTGTAGTATTCCGCTCTTTCCTTCTACTTCAACCTCCCCCTATTTTTCTCTCTCTCTTTCTCTCTCTCTCCCTTACCTATTTTCTACCTCTCTCCATCGCTTCCTCACCCGCTCCACCCCTCTCCCGCTCCACCCCTCCCTCCCCCCAGGCCCTGTCAGTAGCAGGTCTGGGGTCGGGCCTGACTGAGGCTGTGGTGGTCAACCCGTTTGAGGTGGTGAAAGTCAGCCTGCAAGCCAACAGGGACTCTTTCAAAGTGGTGAGGAACCATCAACTCCATCTAACCTGCTTTTCTTTGTTTTTAAATGTCACATCGGACATTTTCTTTGTTAGGTGACACATTTCTCCAAAACAGCAAATAGTGTTTTTGAAATAACACATTTACACATTTAGTCATTTAGCAGACACTCTTATCCAGAGCGACTTACAGTAAGTACACTGACATTCCCCCGAGGCAAGTAGGGTGAAGTGCCTTGCCCAAGGACACAACGTCATTTTGCACGGCAGGGAATCGAACCGGCAACCTTCTGATTAATAGCCTGATTCCCTAAACGCTCAGCCATTAAAACAAGTGTTTTAACAATAATTAATTGTGATTCAATATAATAACAATGTTAATTCATTGTAAAAATAAATAATAACTCATTCATTTAGCAAACGCATTTATCCATAGAAATGTATGGGTGAGATTTGAACCTCTGCAGTCAAATGCTCTACCACTAAGCTCTACCAATCCCTGTATATGATGTTTTAATGGGAAGATCTTGTGATCTTTCCCTGTGTAGCAACCCTCCACCTTTGCCCAAGCGAGACACATCATCAACTCTGGAGGCCTGGGTCTGCGAGGTCTGAACAAGGGCCTGACCTCCACTCTGGGCCGGCATGGAGTCTTCAACATGATCTACTTTGGCTTCTACTTCAATGTCAAGGATGCTATTCCTGCCAGCTCGGTAAGATCTCGTTCAATCTGTCTGCTTCAAGTGTCTCTCTCTTGTTCTGGTGTATCTCTGTCTCTGTCTCTCTGTATCTCTGTCTGTGTCTCTCTATGTCTGTCTTTATCTCTGTCTGTCTGTCTCTCTGTCTGTCTCTCTGTCTGTCTCTCTGTCTGTCTCTCTGTCTGTATCTCTGTCTGTCTCTTTGTCTGTCTCTCTGTTTGTCTCTCTGTCTGTATCTCTGTCTCTCTGTCTGTCTCTCTGTCTCTCTGTATCTGTCTCTCTGTCTGTCTCTCTGTCTGTCTCTCTGTCTGTCTCTCTGTCTGTATCTCTGTCTGTCTCTCTGTCTGTCTCTCTGTTTGTCTCTCTGTCTGTCTCTCTGTATCTCTGTCTGTCTCTCTGTATCTCTGTCTCTCTGTCTCTCTGTATCTGTCTCTCTGTATCTGTCTCTCTGTCTGTATCTCTGTCTGTCTGTCTCTCTGTATGTCTCTCTGTATGTCTCTCTGTCTGTCTCTCTGTCTGTCTCTCTGTCTGTCTCTGCATCTCTCCATCTCTCTCCGCCCCTGGTACGTACAGCACCTAGATGGATCAGGGCAGCTGATGCGGGGATGCCTGGCCTTCCTTAACAAGGCGTCGTCCATTCCCAAGATGACCTGAAGGACTACAGCGCTGGGAAGGGAAACGTTTGAGGAGTGTGTGAGAACAGCTCTCTAAAACTTCCCCTGTTCTCTCCACATCCTCTACGGTTCACATTACACATCCGGCAGGGCCCGAATCCCAAACAAAAGTTAATTTTGTTTAACGGGAACGCTAGCATACTAACGCTGCACAACCGGGGCATTAGATTCACTCCAATAGGCTAATTGGAAGCAGACAGTGGTACTAGTTCAGGAGCACGTTGGAGTGGAAGCACAGCTAGTTCAAGCCTAACCCCTTCTCTGTCCTGTTGGAGCATGTGCTGGCGTTTATGGAAGTAGTCATCATACAGAGCCTAGAATAGAATAGAATCTAATAGCATAGCACAGTATAGCATAGCATGGGATAGCATAGTATAGAATAGTAATAGTATAGTATATCATTGAATTTCACAGAACAGAACAGGAATAGACAGAAGTGTTGAGGAAGAGGAACCTCTGGTTGTTGTTTGGCGTCGAGCCAGAGTGGAGCTTGTTCTGTCGTGTGGGAGGGCGGATGTGCTCTCCACACATGAGAGCAGGGTGGAGAGCAGGATGAAGTCACCTGGTACAGTCCCCGGCTAGCTGGCTGATACCAGCCCTCCACCTTCCCTCGCCTTTTGTCTGCAACATGAGAAATGAGCTCTCAAGTCAAACGTGTCTGTAGTCAAATCCACTTTTTCACTCTCCGGCTCTTTCTTTTCTGCATTTGAATAGACGAAAGTGAGCAGATGACACCGGAACATGGGGACTGACGAGCTGTTTGCTTTAGGCTGTCAGGAAGTTGGTTGCTGGGTAACTTGGGACCAGTAGCAAGGGGGGTGGGGGGGAGGGGTTGCCCTAACACCACATACGTCCTATTAAAAAAAAGAAAGCGGCGAAAAAATAAGGGATTAGCTGTTGATTTACCACTTAGGGTGTCCTGCCACTCCAGCCAGGTCCGGAGCAACTAGGCCACTGTCATTTGTAAAAAATATCTTGGCCAATTAGCTGTCAGAGCTCTCTGAGTCTGGGCTTCTCTGGTACAGTAATACCACTGTGCCGAGTCACAGCCCAATTACCCAAATTGTCCCCATATGCCTCCACAGTCTGCCTGTATGAACCCTCTTTAGAAATCCTCTCTTCCCAGGCTCACCCAATCAGAGAGCTGCACCGCAGCCAGGAAGCACTAATCTGCCCCCCGCTACCATAAAATGATCAGGGCTTTCATGCCAGCTTTGCAATCATATGCACAAGCCCCCGTGCACTCTTTCTCTCACACATGCACACACTCACGTGTGCTCGCTCTCTCTTTCTCTTCCTCTCCCTCCCTTTCCCCCATTGCCTCTCTCTCTATCTGTTCCTTTCCCTCCCTCTCTCTCTGTGTTTTTTTTGACAAGTCAACAATTTGACTCTTACTCGTTTCGATCCAACTCTTTCTCCTTATCAGGTTGTAATTTTCTGGTCATTTTCACATCTAAAAACTGGGATTTTATGTTCTTATACAGTTGGATATTATCTTCTGCCAGACTGTTTCTTGTAAAACATTATACTGATGTATGAGATGTGCAACAGATGCAGCTGTGCTTCATATGCCTTTGTCTCCACTCTGAGGAGCTGTGCTCCCTGTGCCTATCTCTCTCCGCTCATCGTTGATGTCTCTCTCTCTGTTGATGTCTCTCTCTCTGTTGATATATCTCTCTCTCGGTGGATAGTTCTCTGTTGACGTTTCTCTCTCTGCTGATGTCTCTATGTTGATGTCTCTTTCTCTCTACTTTCCCCTCACACCTGCCAGGACCCGGGTCTGGAGTTCCTGAGGAAGTTTGCCATTGGCCTGCTAGCTGGAACCATCTCCTCCTGTGTGAACATTCCCTTCGACGTGGCCAAGAGCCGCATCCAGGGGCCGCAGCCAATCCCAGGAGAGATCAAGTATCGCACCTGCTTCCAGACCATGGGTCTGGTATACCGGGAGGAAGGGTAAGGAGGTCTGGGGCTGGGTATGGAGGTCTGGGGCTGGGTGTGGAGGTCTGGGGCTGGGTGTAGAGGTCTGGGGCTGGGTGTGGAGGTCTGGGGCTGGGTGTGGAGGTCTGGGGCTGGGTGTGGAGGTCTGGGGCTGGGTGTGGAGGTCTGAGGCTGGGTGTGGAGGTCTGAGGCTGGGTGTGGAGGTCTGGGGCTGGGTGTGGAGGTCTGAGGCTGGGTGTGGAGGTCTGGGGCTGGGTGTGGAGGTCTGGGGCTGGGTGTGGAGGTCTGAGGCTGGGTGTAGAGGTCTGGGGCTGGGTGTGGAGGTCTGGGGCTGGGTGTGGAGGTCTGGGGCTGGGTGTGGAGGTCTGAGGCTGGGTGTGGAGGTCTGAGGCTGGGTGTGGAGGTCTGGGGCTGGGTGTGGAGGTCTGGGGCTGGGTGTGGAGGTCTGGGGCTGGGTGTGGAGGTCTGGGGCTGGGTGTGGAGGTCTGGGGCTGGGTGTGGAGGTCTGAGGCTGGGTGTGGAGGTCTGGGGCTGGGTGTGGAGGTCTGGGGCTGGGTGTGGAGGTCTGAGGCTGGGTGTGGAGGTCTGGGGCTGGGTGTGGAGGTCTGGGGATGGGTGTGGAGGTCTGGGGCTGGGTGTGGAGGTCTGGGGATGGGTGTGGAGGTCTGGGGCTGGGTGTGGGGGTCTGGGGATGGGTGTGGAGGTCTGGGGATGGGTGTGGAGGTCTGGGACTGGGTGGAGGCCTGGTTTACAGGGCACAAGATTAAGGAGTCAGAGACCAACATCAGGGACAGGCTCAGTTTTACACATAGGTTTTAAAACAATTATACATATAGCAGTTAAAGATGTCGGACATGTTTAGCTGTGCGGTTGAACTGTGTATATCCGGGCATGTCTGTAGAGTGCTATTTAGTGACTAGACTAGTCTCACTCAAGACTTGGTCCGTGGACAGATCCTGCGTTTTCACAACGGTGGCTGCCCTTGATTTGCTCCAGTCCCCATGTTCGCTGGGCAGCACCAAGGAGATGGTAGTCGTTAGTGGCCCCGGGACCTGGAGGGGGGGAGGGGGGGGTCGTGGGGAGTGGCACCAACTGAAGGCCCCTCTTTCCAGGGCCGCTGAGAGGGGGTGCCCCCTGCGCCACATCCAGTCCCCTTCCCTAACACAACACAGTCCCAGCTAATTAGTGGTCCCTATGGGAGACGTCGTTAAGCTCGTCCTAACGAGGCACACGGCGCTCGGCGGGTCAATCTAATCAGACAGAGGGCCAGGGAGGAAGTGGGTCGAGCCTTATTAACGCCATCAGTGGCGGGGGCACGGGGTGGGACGGAGGGGGGGGGGTGGGGGATAGACGGCCCGGCCAGCCAGCGATCACCTTGAACGCATTAGCAGGGCAGGTACACCTCCAACACTGGTCATTAGACCTCTCTGGACCTTACCTGGAGAGACAGGCAGACAGGCGCCTTCACAGGGCCCTCGTCAGCACCGCTTCTACGGGCATGCCGGCGTTTTTAGCATACGTGGTATCTAATTATCAGGAAGTATTGGAAGTATAGCAGTTTTAATGGGGTTTCCTTTCTCCTTTTTCTAGGTACTTGGCCTTGTACAAAGGATTGGTTCCCAAGATCATGAGACTTGGACCAGGTGACATTTTCTGTGTTCTTGTGTTTCTGCTGGCCCTGGTTGCTGTGAGAATGAAAGGCTTGTCTTTGGTCGTTTGGGCAGCCACATTCACTGTGCTCTCTCTCTTTCTCTCTCCTTGTCTGCATATTTCTCTTCCTCCATCTCTTCCTCCATCTCTTCCTGTGTCTCTTTCTTTGTCTTTCCTTCCCTCCTTTTCTCCCTCTCTTTCTCACACTCCCTGCCTTTCTACCTCCTTCCATCTCTCCCTCTCTCCTTTCTTCCTTCCTTCCCTCCCTCCCTCGCTCTCTCCCTCTCTCCATCCATCTGTGCCTTCCTCTATCTCTCCCGCCCTACTTCTCTTTGTCTTTCCCTTCCTCCCTCTTTCTCTCCCTTCTTCCTCTCTCTCTCTCCCTCCCTCTCTCTGTCTCTCCGTGTAGGTGGAGCTGTGATGTTGCTGGTTTATGAGTACATGTCTAAATGGCTGCAGACGAACTGGTGAAGTGAAGATGCCACAGACAGCCCACCCACTGCCTTAAACCTAGATCTAGGACCTGTAATTCAGCTCGTCCACAACACACACACACACAGACACGCATACAAGTACACAAAAACACACTCATACACAAACCCGCACACCACACACACAAATACGTTCACACACAAACATGCACATCCACACACACACACTCATGACACAGCATCATTACACTGTCTACCATACCATTTATCATACTCCATTAAGAGATATGACAACGTTTATCTCACCTTTCATATCCCAGGCAGTATTACAGCCCTGTGCTGAACTGGACTGACTATACTGCCTTCCCTGTCCTACACCCTAGCGAGCTCAACACACGCCATCCTACATCAAACATCCTCCATCCTACATCAAACATCCTCCATCCTACATCAAACATCCTCCATCCTGCATCAAACATCCTCCATCCTGCATCAAACATCCTCCATCCTGCATCAAACATCCTCCATCCTGCATCAAACATCCTCCATCCTGCATCAAACATCCTCCATCCTGCATCAAACATCCTCCATCCTGCATCAAACATCCTCCATCAAACATCCTCTATCCTGCATCAAACATTCTCCATCCTGTATCAAACATCCTCTATCCTGCATCAAACATCCTCCATCCTGCCCAAGTAACCCTTCACATTGCACTGCAGCTCCATTAAATGTCTACAACAAACGATCACAAACCACAACCGCAGACACAGTCCCACACTCACGCATCTGCACACGCTGAGACAAATGTGTGCACGCACACACCACACACACACACGCACACACCACACACGGGTACGTGAGCACACGGCCACAAACACAGACACTACGTGCTGTCACTTCGACGCTGTTCGACGAACGACAGTGAAAAACAGTAGGATGTCCCTTCCTGCTTCCCGTACTGTGTTCCTGAAGCTGGTGCCAGACTGGAGCAAGCAGAGAGAAACTCTTCCTGGAACATTCGGAACATTTCTTGAAGCTCTAAGATCGTGAGACATTCACGCCAGTGTTTCATTATAGTTCATGATACCTAAACAATTCAAAATCCTGTTAATCGCATTAGGCTGTGTCTGTTCTAAGGAGAAAGCTTGAAATGGTTTGATTGTGAGACCTGCATGTGCCTTTGAACCGTTCTGTACTGATTTCACAAATTAATTAAAAGCACATTTCAGTGTTTGTGTTTAAGTGTATTTGTACAATGTGTGTGTGTGTGTAAGTACATGTCTACAATGTTTTTGTGTGTGTGTTCTTGAGAGCCAGACTCTCATTCCGCTGGAGGCTGGATTAGCGACTCAACTTGTTTTAGCAAAGGGTACAACAACAATCCCAACATATTCAAATGTAGAAACTACAATGTTTTCCATTTCCCTCTGTCACATACACACATGCATGCAAGGACTCACTCGCAAACACACACACACCTGTAGCTAAACCTCAAGAGATGCTCCCTACAGGACATCATTACCCGTCTTTACCTCTCTCTCACCTCTCACTCGCTCTCTTTCTCTCCCACATCTCCCTCGTTCTCTCTCTTCCCCTCCTCCTCCTCTCTCTTTCTCTCCGACCGTCTCTCGCTCTCTCAGCACCTGGCAGTGAGTGGCAGGTTAAGTTGCATCAAGTTTCCATTTGACAGGCGTGATGAGTGTGTGAGTTGGGAGGGCTTGTGGCTGGCCTGGGGGCCAGCGGTGATGATGGACGAACAACTGAAGCCTGAAGATGGATGGAACAGTAAACGCTTCACCCGTCCTCGTCCTAATGGAGTGTTGAATGCCTGTGTGTGTGCTTTTGTTGGGGCGGGGGGGGGGGGGGGGTTATTTTGTAGCACGTGCTACATGTGCTTGAGTCGCAGTACAATGCAACTGCCGAACTGTTCCTTTGCCCCTCCCCCCCCCCCCTTTCTGACCCCTTTCCTGAACCTCTGTAGTCAGAAACTGACTCAGCCCCCCCTCACCCCCCTCATGTTCTCACCTCACTCCCACTCTTCAGTCCTCACCCTCACTTGACAGAACACACATTTACTCAATTTCCCTTTAGACAGGCACTGCAATCATACATAAGCTGCCTTTTTCCTATAGCAATCCCATATATGGTGTCTGCACAGCAGATCAGTGTAATGTGATTATGTGTGTATGTTTGTATTAAAGCCTCGAAGCCCATTAATTAGTGTTCCGTCAAGGCCTGATTAAACGCAGAAGGCACACCCTTCACAGACAAGCACAGAACCGCCCCAGAACATTCCCTGAGAGACCTGGCGCACTTATGCTTTTTACTCACCTGTGTTTTAAATAACGTTGTTATTTTAAAACATTTAGAAAATAGTCTGGCTGTTGTCAGTATGTTTTTTCATCTATTCCAGTGGACATGAACCGGACATGAGCGGTGTCTTGCCGTAAGAGTGAGCTGCTTAGTGTATCTGCACCGCTGTCGGTCTTGTTTCTGATTGCGCGTAGGCAAGTTTAAAGATAACCATATGACAACTGACCCAGACTCAACACCATTAATTAGAAACATGTGTTTCTCCCCAGTTTAGAAATAGAGACGTTTTTAGTCCTCAATCCTGTAACATAGGCACTGGGACAGCCTCAAGGTTATTCGGCTTTATGGAAACGTTGTTTCTTGTTTACTAACATACTGATCACAGACTTACAAACGCTGGCGTTGATTAGCACAACCACATTTCGGTTCCTGCTAGGAGTCAAAGGAAATCTGAAAGGCTATGCGTGCTTTACCGTTTAGCTGTTACTGTAGCTAGCGTAGAGTGGAATGAGACCTGTGCTCCTGTCTGTAAGTTTGAGGATTGTTTTTTGTTATCATCATCATTACTGCGATGCCTGATGAGTGCCGGGGCATCGTCTGCCAGCAGCCCTATGATGTGGTTCGCATACGGTCAAAAAAACACTACGATCCCTGAGCAACGGTCCGTGACCACTGGATGCGGGAGGGAATGCTTTCCAAGTCAAATCAGCCTTCGCGTCGGGAGCAGTGTTTACATTGCCACACGAAAGGGGCTGTTTATGCTGTAGCGTTGAGGGGGTGGGTGGCTTGGGGGGCCCACGGCTAGACACACCCATCCCCTCTGGTTTATGGATATTAATGGGAAGGGGGGGGGGGGGGGGATTCATATTGCGAGGCTATGTAAAAGCTGCCAACTTTTATAAAGCTCTCCGCAACCTCAGTCCCTTGCTGCCTGCCTGTTTGCGCAGGACTTAATGAGAGCGTGCTCGCAAGGTCACGAGCCAGGTTGCTTCTGAGACCACAGTCAAATTAGTCCAGTCTTGGTGGCTCTCTCACTGCAGAGTTAATCCAACACGGCTCTGGCCTTCTGTAAACACACAACCAAATGTCCCACTGCGCACGTCCATTGTCTGTTTTCTCCAAATGTGACTAACTAGTCTGCTGGATATTTAGGCTATAGAAAACATGAACAACATGCCTTTCACGTAAAATAAAATGGAATTATTAGAGTGAGAAAATGTAATCACACGTTTTGAGTTTCTCTTGTATGACGTGTTCAAGTCTTCAAGAAGCGAGTCGTCCGCAACATTCCTTAGCATAAAGCAGCCATAAATAGCCAGCTCTATTTCCAGTCTTGGCGCCTGCCAACCGAGCACCGTCCGTATTATCACTTAGCCTACTAGCCTACACTGAATCTCATTTTGATGTACATTTCAATTGTATATTAACATTTCACCTGATTCAATCATTCCGACCCGTTTACTCTCTGGAAATGACTGGATTGTAAAGATTTCAAATGACATTATGGTGGGCCTAATTTTCCGCAATATTTCATTGACAATAGTCTATAGGCTACACAGAGGATACCTTTTTTTCTCGCAGTTTAAGTAAAGCTGGGACGTCAAACGTACTCGGGTCATGATGACCTGTGGTCCTACCATGCAGAAAGGCACCGTTAAGGACACTTCCGCTTGGTAGCATATAGGCTAGCCTACAAGCACTCATGCTTACTACAGGCTAATAGTTTCAAGGTGCAATTTAGGTCTAGAATTCATGCAAATGTAGAGGTCATATAAACGCTTTTGAAAGATGATCGGGGGCGTCGTTGTCTCGTTTAGCAGAGCCATTTTGGCCTTTAAATTACAGCCACCATTTTGGCTCACAGACAGCTACAATTCATAGAAATGAGTAACATCCAAACAATTTAATAAGATACATTCAATTTCATTGTGCAACGTTTAGAACTGTGCATCCTCTCCGTTCATAATGTTTAATGTTCGTAACGACATTCAACAAAATGAAGACCAAAGCCAATCTTGTCTAAATGTGCATTGAAAATCCCATATACTGTCTCTGTGATGATGTCCGCCGTTTGGAATTGCACTTCGTTCAAAGTACCTTAGTCTAATAAATAAACATAGTTAAAAAAAAACTTCCCTCCGGAGCTCATGATAACGCTACATTTTGAGAGAAGTGATAAAAACGATGGTCAGTAAAACTGATGCTTTTATGAAAACAATAAAAACAAAAATCAAATACAAACATTAAAAAACAATGGAAATTGATAAACACCCTGAAACACTTAAATGCAAACTGTTTTCTTTTTCTTAAGATTGCTTATTTGTGAAGTCATACTGCAGGCCTACCCCTCTTTCCCCCAGAGACAGTGAAGTGTGTAGACACGAAATTCAGAGACAAGCTCTCCGTATCAGATATCACAATGTTGACGTAAGAACACCACACGTCCCTCAGTACACCTGTCCTGTTGAGTTGTGTTGTGGAGGCCAGCAGGCCAGGCCTGTAATTTAGGATGGAAACACTTTCCTTCCCCATGTCTTTATTTTAATGACGTGTTGAGCTGGTGTTAAGCAGATCTTCCCCCCCAGACGAACAGCACCGGAGTCGGTCCTTGGAGAAGGTCCTTCATATAAATACAGAGGAGAGGACGTTGACATACCCACACAGGACACCAGGGGACCAAGGGGAGCCCTCTGTTACTCCTCCCTCCCTCTCCCTTTTTCTCCACCCCTCTCCTTCCTCCACCCCCTCCGTTTTCAGTTTACAGTGCTGAGGCCGTGACAGGGGTGAAAGGCGTCCCGGTTGGCTGTCATACTCTTGAAGGCCAGCGGGGCGGCGACGTCACAGCTGTGGGGAGAGAGAGCACTGCCACTGGGCGGTTGCCATGTGTGACCGGTCACATAGGCCGACGTGGTGACGCTGTACCCCATGTAGGGCGACACTTGGGTGGGAGGGTGGTAGGGAGGGATGCTGGGCACTGTGGCATAGCTGTTCACTATGGGCAAGCCACTCTGCGTCTGCGTCAGAAAGAGTGGGGAGAGAAGAGAGGGAGAACGGGTGAGATGCGGAGGGAGAAGAGAGCTGCCTTCCCGGTTTGCTTGTGGAGGGGTGAGAAAAAATGAAGAGAGAGAGAGAGCAGCCGAGTTAACGAAAGAGAACGGGAGAAAGATATGAGAGTGAGAGCAGGAGAGACACAGGGTTGGAGATACAATAAGAAAGAGTTGGAGGGAGCTTAGAACAGGAGAGAGAGAGAGAGAGAGAGAGAGAGAGAGAGAGAGAGAGAGAGAGAGAGAGAGAGAGAGAGAGAGAGAGAGAGAGAGAGAAGATGGGGGTGTAAACAGAAGAGGTCAACAAAAAGAAATAAGGTCAGCAGAAGGACATAGTTCCGATAGTCACAGTTCAGGAAACCACGTACAAGACAGAAGGAGGAGATCTGGGAGTTTAATAAGAGGACAGAGAGAGTGGAAATCAGGATATAATCGAAAATAGGAGCAAAAATGAAAGAAGATGAAACGTAAGAAAAACAGGGGAATTCAAGCATGAGTACGTTTTTTGGCAGTGTGACAAAAAATAACTTGAGGAATTATGCCAAAGAGCCTATTTCATAAGAGTCTGAATATCTATGCCTGGGTGGTCCGTGACTACTAGAATCGTTTCGGCAGTTGAGATCCTTCTTGTTCCTGCAAAACAGATTGGATATTATCTACGTCTATTTTTTTCGAAAAGGTCACGAAAAACTAACACTGACCTATGCGTCGCTGGTTCTGTGTCTATGCCACAGTCACTAACTAAAATGTCTCATGTTGATAATAAATCAAACATTCTATTAATCAATCCTGGTCATTTTGACATTATTTCAACTGTTTCTTAGTCGGGCTTTAACGAAAGATTATATGCAACCTTCTCCTAATACTAAACACAGAACATCATTGTAATTTATGTCGGAGTTTTTTATACACATAAATCCAACGTAGCAATTGGGGTGGCAGAGAAAAGCAATTGGGTTATAGAGAAACAAAAACTCACGATAAAAACATTGTGTTCTAGAACAACATTTATGATTTTGGCCGTGGTCACAATAAATCCTTTGCGCTCTGTTATTTAAGCCCACAACGACATCCACTGTGAGTTTTAAAAACATGTGCAACGTTTAGCTCATATCACTTATATCAGTGAACAATGAAAATTGTTATTGACGATAATATTAACCTATCGCCTATATCATCATTTAAGTGTCGAACAGTGGTGTTATTCTCAGCGTCAAATTGATCTATTCATTTCTATTGTTCCACTGGTCCAGCATATACTTATGAGGATATATATGTCCATGCATTGAGCACTAATATTCACAAATAATCGAAAGTGTAGATTAGAAATTCGATTTTTGTTAAGGGTCTGAGAAGATCCAACAAATTAGACTATTGACATTCAAATTGTGTAGCCTACACTCTACATCTCATCTTTCTGTTTAGGAACAAGCGCTGATTCGTTATCAGCGTGAAAGATGATTTGTCGGAGAGAACGATCCTGGAAAGAGAGCAGGAACGGAAGAAATACATTCATCAAGTCCACGCCGCTGGCTCTGTTTACGTAGGGTATGTGCGTGCCTTCACCTTAAATCGAAATTTAATGATCCAATTATTCTTCCAAATGACACAACAGGCCTTCCCATAGGTGCATTGGATTGCTGGGATTGCTGAAGTAGTAGTAGGCCTAAGTGCATTACTGCATGGCAACTTTGAAGGTTAAATAGATCTGAAACTGTTTAATGGCGCTTTTTTAGGAATTCAGATATACAAATATAAAAGCACGTGATTTGTTCTTCTTTCTATCTGAACGACGAAAAAGGCACCCAATTGTCAATCAGTTGCACAACAATTGACCCGCAACATCACACATCAGTCCCCCAACCTTCATTTCACTTGTCCCGGTTGTGTGTCGGGCGGCAGTGTGTGCGCGTTAATAATGTTATTATGTACTAAATTATGAAATATGACCTCTAGTGATCAAGGTGAACAAAAGTTTTTGTGAACAAAAGTCGTGCGTGTACACTAGACCGAACGGAGACAGGCCTATGGACCCGGCAATATTAAATGTGGATGATTTACGATTAAGGCATTATATCTTACGTTATAGCCTAAACCTGTTGTGCTTAAGAATGAAATCCCTAAGACAGGCATCTTCTTTTTCAGGCTAAACATTTATGTCACATCCGTCTTATTTGGGGAGGTCTGCATTGTTTGTCTCCTATACCAGCCATAACCAATGTCTGAGTTCAACGGCGTCAGTGTGAATAAGGTGAGGAGAGTGTGTGCATCCAAAAATACCTTTCAATTTTCAGTGTATTGTCATTAAAACTATTAATTTGGTACACTGTTATATCGGACCATCCTTAAATACACTTGGTCCACATCGGCGTGGTAGCATACTGCTTACATTATTTAACCTTTAATTTAGGTTACAGACAATATATCGAGTGTCTCTGTCGGATTTGTTTTATAGAACCTGCTATAATACTCCCCTCGCTTATCACAGTGGCCTATCGGTGAATGTACACCCCATCACGTTCCTTCAAACACAGACCCATGCTATACCACGCGCACGCAGAGCGCAATCCCCCTTCTCCCCAGCCTCGACCGATGACGATATACTTTCACAGACATTTATTTTAAAACACGAATGTGAATGCCTTGACTCATACGGCCTAAATCATCAGGGTGACCAATGTGTGAACTACAAACATAAAATCAATCGTTTTGACAAATGTGACTTTAATTTCTAAACTTCTATGTTATGAATCAGTAAGATATGTTATGAATCAGTAAGATAGTTAGGCATTGTTGCCATAAATATTAGCGTATAGGCCAACAGATGATCAAGATAACCGTATTAGACCTATAGGTTATTTCAGTTCTGCGGGGCAATTGATTGAAGCTATACAAACCTGTACAGAAATAGTATAAAAATGCCCAATATGTGAGCATGAAAGAAAATGTTAATAATAGGCTACATTGAAATCAAACAACCAATAAATTATTTTATCGTAAAAAGCACACATTTGGGGTTTCCATTTCAGGACGTGGTCTGCTTGGTTTTTGTTTGTCATTAAAACTTCTAATACCGTAATATGACGAAAATCAACAGCAATGAGTTATATCTATCTCTCTTGCTCTCTCTTCCAGACTGACTTTTAGTAAACAACAGTAAACAGTAATTAATTTACAAAAACAATAGGCTATAAATAATCAGGTTAGGTGTAATTTTCAATTTCACGATAACTAAGGTTAGAATATATAGCCTATTTTAAGGTGTTCATTATGTAGGCTTAATGCAACACGTGTTTATAATCAGTATCTACATCATTATCTATTAGGCCTATTAGTAATAATTCACAATATAGTGTTAGGCCAAATGAAGCCCTTGCTATCCTCGTGACATTTCATCTATTACACGTAGTTTAAGAAACAAAACATTTACGAAAACCTTAAGATTTGACTGTTTTTTTGATTTTGCATTAAGTGTCTTTAGGTTTGTAAGTATTTTCAATTGAAATGTAGGCCCTACCTAAGATGACATGGTTGTATACCAATCGTTAAGGGGTGGTCAAGTTGATCAAAGGCTGAAACTTCCGCAGCACACATTTCTGCATAGGCCTAATAGCCGTAATCACAAGTTACGGAAGCCTATTTATTATGTATGATAATGAATAAAGCAGGGCTATAGTACATAGTACACCCAAGCAAAGAACTCTATGCTGAAAAAATAGTAATTTCAAGATCATCATAATTTGTTTTAAGTGCTAGTAATTTCATTTTTGTATTGTTCTTACTTCAGATTAATTCAGACTGGGGATTTATTCTGATACAAAAGAGAAGTTTCCTGTTACCTGTGTGTATTTTGCTTCGGGTTCTAAATGCGCTTTATCCAAGCCATTGACTAGTGGAGAGCTTGCTGGAGGAAAGTTAATCCTGTTAATAGCGCTCCATTCCTCTAGTTTGGCGGTGGAATAGGACGGACTGTCACTAACTGGGGGCAAAACACAGACAGGGGAGAGAGAAGCAGGTCAGAGAAGACATGAGGAAGCCTCTACGCTACCCCTTCCCCGTATTCAGCTGGTCCACACCATGGCCTCGACATGTTGACTTATGTGTCATGTAAAACCGAGAAAAAGATGAGAACTTTTTAGAATAACTGTGAGTTTTATGCTTTCCCTTTTAGTAAAGCCTGGTTGAAGTGTGTCAGACATTCTGAAATACTATAGGCCTAGTTTTAACCACATTGCCATCCCTTCGTTATCGTGTGTTTGTGTGTGTGTATGTGCGCGCGCGCTTGGGCTCGTCTGTGTGTTCCGCTGATCAAGCTTAAGCTGCAGTCAAAATGGAATGCAGTAAGACGATTCTTTCTTGTAATGGCCATGAATATCCTACCCACCGCCTTCCTGTGGCGACAAATTAGATTTGCTCTAACCGTTTCCCGTTTTGTGCTTGATGGATATTATACACTGTTCCCGGCGTTTAGAATTGGAAAAGCTAGCCCACCAATGTTGTAACTCGAGAAGGTCAATGAGTCTGTTTTTTACATATTTCTTTTAACATAGGCAATTTATTTTACTTCTGAAAACTGTTATTGACATTGCTAAATATTATTAATGTAATTTCCTTTGACAAGATGTAACGTGTTGGCATTTGACTGTTCAATATTGCATTAAAGTCAACTAAAGTAAGCCTATTGATTGTTTTTGCCGATAACGTAAGAGCACTGTTTTGCGCTCGAGCGTGCGTGTCACAGTCTGTAATGTGTACGCCCCATCGAAGAAGCCAGGCTTAAAAAATATATTTACATTTTTCAATGTTGTCAGATGTAGAATTGAACGGTTCGGGTACAAATACAACCATATATCATTAGAACAGATTAGTAGTGAAAACCTGTGTCAGAGGCTGGTGAAGTGTGCCTAGGTCTGAAGTCATTGACTGTACGTTTATTTCGGCTTTCAAAACCTGCCGCAAACATCTGTTAATCATTTGGAAATGCATAAATTGTTTATAAAGTCAGCTTTTGAGAACACATTCTTCCCACTATTTCTAGTTCTTCACGGATATCTGTGTTTCCTTTGAGAAAAGATATCTTGTTGTTTTGTTTATCTAAGTTAGGTTAATGGGCCTACTGAAAGGTCGAGTTCTCAAGACTCGGAGCCGAAAGAACATGTTTAGGCATCTTGGTGCTTTAGAAGATTCTTCAGACACACACGCATACTACCTGACAACTTTCGTATGTTTCCCACAAGAAACATGGTCCCAAAAAATGGGATTCGCAACACCTAGAATTCCATTAATAATGATTTATGGTGGCTCATATTTCACTGTTTCCAAAACAGTTAGGGAAAACACAAATACTTAAACGACGTCTGTTTAGGAAACAACATTAGCCTATGTGCCATAACATACGTCACAGCTTAATAACGATATGATAGTTCAAGGTAGTGTACAAAATAACTTTAAAGTGCACTCAATTGGTTGAACATTTTTGAATCTATGGATGAGTGTTGGAGACAAAGCGAGTAGCCCACAAAATATTTGGCTGCATGACCTAATGCTTTGAACAACTCATTCTGCATTTCAGTGCATCTTCTCGCTGCAACTTCCCTTCGTTATCTCACTAATATTCCACATCCATTCTTTAATTATTACTGCAAGCCCTAGACCATATGTTTATTTCCAATAATTTAAACTGTTAAAAGTACCCTTTCAAATCACTCAAAATAACATTGAGAGAGCCCTTGAGTAACATTATGCTTCGCTCCATTTGAACATCTCTTTCTGTGTCGTTTTTGTAGTTTATCATCTTGAAACTTTAGCGAAGATGTACTTAGACCTACTATTCAAATCGCACATACACACACACACACACACACACACACACACACACACACACACACACACACACAATCTCTCTATATCAAACACACACACTCCACGGGCGCTAAAAACTAGGAATTTCTAAATGTTTAAAGCCACTGGCCCACTCTCCATAAGAAACGTCGTGCTTACTTTGTTGCTCTGTTATTGATCGAATCCCCAGAATATCTGTGACGGAGTGCGAGGAAGGCCATATCCTGTGCATAGCCATGTGTCCGGGAAGGGTGGGCATGCCGGGAGGAGTTGGTACTTTGGTTCCAGTAGCTGCGATGGGAGTTGGATATGAGTATAAGTGGTTGTACGGCAACGTAGGTTGTGGTGGTGGGTGAGGCGCCTGCTTGCTCGACTCGTACTGGTTCTGCTGGCTCAGATTCCCAATCTTGTTGCGCAGGATTCGGCTGATGGAACTGACGGATGGTAGGTTGAATTTGTCGCAGACGCCGTCAGCCAGTAGCCTGTCCCGAATCTCCCAGGCGAAAATGCCAGGATCTCTCTGCTTGTATGTCCGAATGTGCTTGACCACTGTGGGCGTGGTGACCCGTGGCTTGCTGCCCCCGATCGCTCCAGGTAATATAGAGCCAGTCTCGTTGTACCGGGCTAGTATCTTGCTGACGCAGCCGTGAGAGACCCGGAGCTGTCTGCTTATGTCGCAAGGCCTGATTCCCAGCTGGGCAAGCTCTACAATCCGGAGCCGGATGGCATTGGGCAGCGGTCTGCCGTTAACAAAAACACCACCTAATTGGTTCACCTCCCCAAAGGCTGGCTCTGGTAGCATGGAAACAAGTATAGAGATAACAAAATGAACTGTTGCCCATTAAAACTTCATATTCAGTCATAACAGTTCTTAGGCTATAACCAACGTCAACTAATTTCACTTAAACATATGTGATACTCTGTACATTTGGCCTGTAACAAATATGCCTACATGTGTGCAACCGGGAGGGTTGTCCTAGTGGTTTTTATCTAGACATGATGTAGCGGATCTATCATAAAGCAGATGGAGTAGCGTAGAAACATGGCCCACCACCATGTTTCTTTATAAAAACACATCGGCTATTCGTTTGGGCAGCATCGTCCACGATAATCCTAAATGGACGCAAATGAAAACCTCTCTTCAATAAAGTAGCCTACCGGTGGAATTGAAAGTTGTAAGCTAAGTTACGGCTGTTGAATATATTTACTGTAGCTTATTTATATCTATAACAAATGCTCATGTCGGAGTGCCTACATACTTAGTCATTGACAAATACATTTTTATGACCTTACCCATTGTGTTAATTCCACAAAATAATATTGCGATATCGGAGTTACGCTGTCCGTCCAGTCCGGAGTCCAGTTTTGCTGGTGTCCAAACTTTTGTTAAGCGAGAATAAATTGTCTCAGGCGCCACGGGTGCGATAACGATAGTAGCTAGAAGGACAAATTTGTGTTCTGTTTCCTGATGGCAAGGGAGACAGGCTTACATTTCAATCTGGAGTATTCATGGGCCGGACTTACAAACTTCTCTCCTCTGTGAAGATCAGCCCACCAATCAAATTTTAGCTCCGCGTATAGCAGCGTTCCTATTGGTCTGAAACTTTGACATGACATGTCACGTTTTGCTATGCTTCTCCCTCTTCCATCCAAACGAAAGACTGGGTTACCACCATGAATTACAATTGTTATAACCTACACACTGAAATGGTAAGTAGACAAAAATATTCAGATTCATTTTGGATCATTAACAAAAATGTGTTTGAAATGTAAATGTAATCAATAAAAAATGACGTTAAAGGCAACATTTGTATTATGGTAAAAGCTCTGTGTTCCTGTCCAAGAGCATAGTGTCACATGTGGATTTGAAAATTATACATTTAGATATACTTTACATCATAATATTGTTTTCTCTAAATAAATACATTAAATGCAGCGATGCTCACCTCTTGTAGTATTCATGGCAGTGCTCTGAGATGTTCATCAAAAGCACACATTTGTAATTGACGTAGGCCTGTAGGCTGTAGCCTACACTACGCAGTGTATGCCGTTTCTTTAATTATGATGCAATATTGCTTGCTTTATCAAACATGTTCCGTCATTGCAAAGCATGCTCCAGTAGGCCTCCATTGAAACACAATATCTAGTGAAAAGTTCAAATGTGTCCACATTTTTATTTTAAAACTACATGGAGATTGCACCCTAATAGTAGGCCTGCAAGTGTTTAACATCTCTTCAGGTGTCAAGGTACCAACGGGACCATTTCAAATCAGATGTCTTAAACATTTCGAACCATAACGCTTTCAGAAGGGTGTAATTTCAACTAAATAAGCAATAGGTTTGCATATGTTATTTACTCATAAAGACGAGACACATCCTACTTCGTCTTGTTTGTATGTGATATTTATTTACTTAGCATGAATAACTTACACAAAATACATTTCATGCACTTGACAGACTGGATGCCTGTATCCTCAAGTAATCCGAGTCTTTGTTTCCTGTTTACATGAGAACTTTAAGTTAACTCTAACTCTGAAAGTTCGGTTCGGTTTGAGCTCGCGGTCACATTCTCTCTTATTGCAAAGGGACACTTAGCAAACACGTACATTTTGGCTGCATACTACGTTGAAAAAATGGTATCGGGGATCAAGATCTTGTAAACACTTGCTTAACTTTCAGGTCAGCTCAATCAATACAATACATGTGTGCACATTGATGGAATACAGGCCCCCAATTGTGCCACAAAGACACAAAAACTTGTGACTGAGACCTTTCTTGATATAATTCTTAGAGCACACGCACCCTGTCACGCTCTCTCGGTGTATGTGTGTTCCTTACACATTTGCGAGGGCTTTCCCATCAGCCCCCGCACCACTGGCCCTAACGCGTTAAGGATAATGTTTACCATTGGAAAACGTGCTCAGCTTGTTTCCATTTAGGTGTTTCTGATGGCTGAAAAAACAAAGGGTCACATCCAAGCGATCAGAGGTCTTCCCTGGGCAATTGGAGTTTGTTGATCCTCCCCGTCAGTTTTTTTGGGGGGTAAAACCAACAGATATTCCCAGACCTTTACCCTTTTCCTGTGATTCAGGATTTAAAGATATGTAGGGTATGACATTTTGTGAAGTATTGTGATGGCCGTTCTTCTCTCTCTTAGCATGCTCATCTTCACAGAAGCGCATCTGTGCCAACAAGGCCACAGTGTAATGCGCATGCCACCACACCTACTTAAAACCCATCAGTGTTTTCTTTGTGATGCAACCGGTGTCCATCGGTGGGGCATGATTTATGTCTTTCTTTGTCTTAAATCATTCTGGATTGACACTAACCTGAGGAGAGAATTGCGCTGTGAAAGATGAGCGTAAAGACGAATGTGAAATTGATTTTTCACGGTGCTGAAAAATCTCTCATCAGAGATCGGGTGGTATTGCCTTCAAAATAAGGTTGATCCACCGATGGATGCACAGCACTTTACAACGGCTGATTTATAACATGTATTTATTCACATATAGCCTAATAGTAGTATCATCGTTATAATAATAATAATAATAATTGTATTGTTGCAACCATACAATTATGTTATTTAGACAAATGTAAAACATGTACGCACAGTTATTCTTAGGTTTTAAGAAAGTTTATTTCATGCAATTCACACTAATTGAATTGCTATCTATGCAATGAGTGTAAATATATTTTGTATTAATTATCAACTACAGTGTGTATAGCATGGGGTAGCATTAGATACTGCATCTTGTCAAAGATGAATCCAGCTAAACATGATGAAGATCATGATTAGTATCAGTCATCGAAGACATGTGCCTGCTAAACTGTGATCTTTGATTACAATTAAAATAATCAAATTAAACATGAGTTTGCTTTATAATGCTAAACAGCTGGAACATGTTATATTTATGCTATACGTTCCCGTTCTTTAGTCAGAATCGTATCAGTGCTCCTTGCTCCTCAGTATCGTCACACAGAGATTCTAAAGAATGCGTCCGTTTTATTCGACAATTAGACGACCATGCAAATCACCAATCCAGAATTATCCAAGGCGAATAGTTTAAACGGCATGTCAAAGCATCACATCACTCATGATCCGGCAAATGGGATTTTGTCAGTTTTTTATGCGTGTAAAATTCAACAAGTCTTTCTTTCTCAATTAATCTAGTTTTTGGACCACATCCATCAATCAAGCTCAGTAATGCAAAACTATGTATATTAAGCTGCTAACACGTCCTAGGGCGTAATATTCCAAGTTTAAGTGCATCCATGAATCAAATCAGATATAGGCTACCTACTGTAAATCGTGTCACATGCATTGCATTGGATATGGGAGATAAGAAGACATGTCAATAGTTTTTTAAGGTATAAAATGTGCTTTATCTAAAGCTCAGATGAGAAATTAAAGGGGCTTTGATCAAAATAATGACTTGAGTGAAAGAATGAGTTAATGATATTAACATGACTGAGATAATATACATTGCGTTCGGTCCATAAAGCCTAAATAACTTAGGCTAAATTAAATAATCTCATAGCCTAATGTGGGTCATGATGAATATCTTATTACCAAGACATTGATTTTATTCTTCCTTGAAGATTGATCTAATGTTAGGCCTAAGTATTTGCTAGCACTAAAAGCTTTGTTTTAGGAAATTCCGTTATAATTGGCAGCACTGTCTTTAGCGCAAACATACCGTGCACTGTAGAGCAGCCTGACCTATCGGTTCTGCAGACCATCACCTTCTAAACCCTGCAGTCCTGTCCTCTCCTGCCTGGAAATATGAAGCGGCACATAGTAACAGGTGATTATAGTTGACTCATCTTCTTTTAATAGCCTACGTCTAAATGAGCTTATTCTTTCTATCTAGGGGCCACTATGGGACTATTTTGACTCCCTCGGTTTAAAAACACTGAAATACCTGTTTCCTACGTTATTTTCATTTCGCTTTTCCATTCACAGTTACGTAAAGCATGCATCTTACGCGGTATCCTCATCACGAAGTCCATTCAAATTCCTAAATGGAACAGAGAGTGGACTTGGCTGGGTCCTGTTACGCTATGTGTGCGTATGTCTCAGCATCAGTAGCGCCACCCACCAGAGCACAAACGGTATCTCAGGTAGCCTATTCTGACAATTGTTTAGTGCAGATGTTGCATTTTAACACAATTCAAAACTGCATCGTCTGTATTGCTAGTCTGTAAAATTGAATTGAATGAATAATATTAATTCATTGTCAATGGTTGGAGGATTTTCAGAAAATCTAGTTCTAGATAACATAGGGTCGGGAATTAATCTTTTCAATGTTTTGACTTTATACAACGAGAAAGTTATTTCGAATAGACTGAATATTTTGTTATCTCAGTTTATTTTTGGATATATAGTAGGCCTACTAGCGTCGTTGCCTTTAGCCACATACAACCGTTAATACCTTGCATATAGGCCTACATAACATAACTGAAGGTTACCATCAATTGAATTAACATTAAATATTTGTTAAGAAGCAAATCAGAGCAACGTGCGGATGAGAAATTAAATTGACTGAAGACAGTTTAAGTTTCTATAGCCAATGTACCTTGAAACGTCGTATTCAATGAACAGTAATTAACTCGAAAACATTGCTAACACTGGCATGTATTCGTTTGTATTCTAGAAATAGGTTAGCCTACGTCTACCGTCACCTTTGTAGGCTACGATAATTTGTTCTCACGTAGCCTATATCCTTTTAGATGAGATTAACATAAACCAAAATTATAATTAATTGATAGATCTTTTCACACAGACAAAATCCCGTATAGCAGTTGTATTTTTGGGGCGCTACAGGCCTAAGCAATCAAACTATAGCTTACTTAAAAGTTCTCCATTGCAGCAACTAATAGCTATTTAATGCATAGCTTCAGCCTATGATTCTTATTGAGTTACGCTATTCACTATTCAAACTCGTTCACATCGTGTGATCTGTTTCATTTTTTACATTTTAAAATGTTTTTGAGAAAGTTTCAACCATGGCATCCTTTTGATGGATTTTGAAACACGCAGATAAAACCGTTTTAACCAAAGCCTATATTTCTCCGTCCACAAACCAAATGTTCGCCTTCTCCTCTTTCTTATGACCACTATTTGACTGAAAAGATGTGAGATTGTGGGTGGATTTAGCCAATGGGAAATAAGTATATTATTAAGAAAGTCCTTGTACTACGAGATCACAAACTTGATCAAAAAAATGAACCCAGTCGTGAATGTTTGTAGAGAATCATTGCACGTTGGAAATTGCCCATCTCATGCAGTTGCAATACAGTAAGGCCTACAAAGCAGTTTAGGCTTTCATTACAGCCACAGTAAATGAACAATTACTCTTAGCGTCCAACGGCTACGGACACCTTAACCATAACCGAGGTTACACATTTGGTCACGGCAAGACATTTAGATAATTTAAGCATGATAATGTTTATTTTCTCATTTATTCATGGACCCATATCAATAAACTATAGGCATAAAAGTACCAGGTCACAACAAATTCTTAGTTTAGGCTATACTTTTAAAAAGTATAGCCTAACGAATTTTGTGATTACGTGAAGGTATTCCTAACGTTTAACAAGGCATCATAATAGCCAAGGTAGCCTATATGATTATCATCATTATTTTACAATAGCTATTATTATCTTAATGAAAAATTATATAATTAGGATCTCAGCCTTTTTCTTCCTATGATACCAATTAGTAGTGGTAGGCCTACGCTATTAGTTGCTTGGTAGTCGTTTTGTTATTAATATTGTCATTATTGCCATATGATTGGATGGCATTTATAACGTAAATACAATGATTTACTGTACATTTAAAGGAGGCTGATCCGTTAAACTCGTCTACATATAATTTGAGCCACGAGCTGCACCATTTAGCTTTGGATTTGGGTCCGGCTCTTCAAATCCCCACGTTCCATGTCGCCGAGGTGGTGACGATGCGGTGGTGAGCACAGTATCAGTGTGTTGACGTATGGACGTAATGTTCTCCAGAGCACATGTAGACATTAGATTATCAGATTTAGCAGCGATGAGGACAGTGAGCCTGTTTCCCCATCTGATGTGGCCTAATAACCTCAATCAAGCTAATCGCTTGGAGTACGGTCAATTACTGCTTTGGAAAGGCTTGTCTAAAATCAAAATGTATAAATCTGGTAGGATATGATCATATTACTGCTGCCTAGCAAATGCCTTGTTGGTCGAGCGGTTTAAAGCACCCATTGATGACTCTCACCTTTGTCGTCTAAATGGCATTGACACCATTAAAGCCCTTTAACAGGTTAACACTTCTCAAAGGTTGAGTGGCCCTGTAACTTTAGTGCTGCCTTAATGAGGACGAACGCAGGTTAACGACGTATGTAGTCGTGTTTCAGAGGGCTGGATTTCACGTGAGAAGGACAAAAGAAACAATATTTACGACACTTTTAAGCATCCATCACTTTGACATCTGCTAGTCTGGCACCTGGGATTCATTAGCATTAAATATGACATTCCTCTCTAATGTGAAGTCTTGTTTGTCCAGTTAATGGGATTGGAAAATCTGAAAACTTGAGATTTAAATTTTGTGCACTTTCGAGTTGTGGTCAGTTGAGATGAAGAAAGAGTGGAAGACGAAATTACTGCAGGCAATTCTTTGATTAAATCGTGACAAAATAACCATGAAGATCATTGATAATCTTCTTTCTGAAGTGCCCAACATGGCTGAGCCATTAGTCGGAGTTTTGTGGAGCCTTAATTATGTGGCGTAACGACCACATTTCTAGTGTTTCTAACCTATTCTGATTACTGAGGTTGAGGTGACTGGACTTCAACTCTAAACCAAGTCTGAACAGTTGTGAGATTCTGTGTTTTTCTAAAGGCTGAGTCTTGCCTTTCACATCAAGCACGGAAAGCCATGCAGTAGGGCTATCAGTCCAGGGATTTTTAGAATGTGATGACGTTGTGTTTGTATCTCTTTTTATCTCAGTGAAAATATCCAGGCCCTTCTTGTTTAACTCCCGCCACACCGCTGCGGTTGGCAAGATGAAATGGCACGGGGGCAGCAAGCGGTGACGACCACAACGGCCGTCATTCAGCATTGGAACGACGAGTCTATAATGATTCAGGTCACTAGGCTACTAAAACAGATGCATTTTAACTAACCCGCGAGCCAATCGCTCCATAACACTTTAGCTTACAATAAAATTATCTTTCCGTATCTGGCGAACACGTCCTTCTCTTATTTGTCATTTTTGATGCTTGCGCACCGACATAATTTAATTTCTGAACCAGTGGCGCCCTCTTCTGGTATAGAAGATATGCTTAGACCCTGGGCGGTGCAGGCTTTAACCCTCCTAGGGTGCTTTTCCCGAAAGCATCGTAAGCCTAAATTGATCGTAGAATCCATCGTACGATGGATCTTAGTTGTACGGGCCGTTTCCCGAAGCCATCGTAGCTAAAGAGGCACTTGAAAATGCTCGTAGATTAACGAGAGCTCCAGAGCAGCTGTAGGTCGCTAAGTGCATCTTAAGCAAAGAGACTCAGTGGAGGCCCTCCCTAAAAACAAGGCTGGATACGAAATGGCAAAAAGATAACTCTTTACATATATTTTTTATTATTTTCTATTATTTGTACAGAAGTTAAACTGAAACTGGGATATGTTTCAATGAATTAGACTACACATGCCTTTAATCAAACGGTGTGCGAATTACGTAAGCATTTCATAAATGCATCACGCTCACTGTAAAGTGATGACACCTGCTAGGCTATATGTAGACTATATGCCTACATCATGTGAACTATGTTTAACCACATACGATATAACTTATATATAAAAAACGATCTGGATGCGACGATGTTTTTTGTCGCTGGCGTTGAAAGCTCTGTAGCACATGAAGTCATAGTAACGTGGTTAGATGACGTAACATAAGTGAATTTGACAGATGCTAAGCGACAGTCGTACGCTCGCATCCAGTTAGGACACAGTGTAAGACAGGTACGGACGTTCTTGTTCTAGTTCTTGAGCATGTTCGGGAAACGCACGTAAAATTTAACAATCGTTCGTTATTTTGCTCGAAGAAAACACTCTTAACAACTAAGATCAATCGTTATCGGGAAACGCAGCCTAGTAAAAAATGACCGGTTATTAGCAAAAAAATTGTACTGTGTAAAATTCATTTCAGACATAGGCCTATGCCCATTTATCAGATGGACACTCCCCCAGACCCCCACATGCATGTTGATGCAGCATGAATATATTTGAGTAGGCCTATTTGTTATAGTCAAAATAATCCAAAGGCTTTTTTTTCTCAAAAACGACTTGCATGAGTTCAGGTCAGTGAGGCCTACAGGCCACCAATGCCAAATAGAAGTTCTAGGCTAAATGTGTAATATTCACAAGAACTTAAGTTGATTAAAAATATAGGCTAACAGGTGATAATATAGCCTAGTTTATGTATCACCAATATTAGGGCGGTTATTTTGGACCGCAGACACATAATTGATTAACATGAAACGTACTCAACAGCAGTCGCGGAGCCAGAGGGTGGCCGGGGTGGTACTGGACACCCTTGATATCGGACTGGCCACCCCAAGTGCCACCCCAAAATGTAATTCGCTATCCCTGACAATAGGATGCTGATTGACATTTAGGCTAATTTAGTATCTTGTTAAAAGAAGAGTTTCTTTTGACATATGGAAGCGCATTTTTTCAATCGAGGATATTTCCACAGTTCACCAATCAGTCACAAATCACTACGCAAGCTTCTGAAACAGCGACGGAATACAAGAGCATCATATTAGTTATCGTTTTAAGGTTTAGCATTGGGTTTGAGGCTTCCTGAACAAAATGTTATGAAAGTTGAGTTGCTGGGCCGCAAAGCCATAGAAAAAGATTCATATTGGCTATTTGGTTCCATAACAGATTCAGATAAGAGAAATGTCTCTGTTTTTGTTTAGCACTTAGCACTACTTTAGTAGCTAACAGCGCAGTTCCTGTGGTGTAGTTGATTCAATTTCATTTTCATTTATATAGCACACTTTTAAAACAACAACAGTATCATTTAGCCATTTGAAATCTATTGTAATGACCTGACTATAGGTCAGAAAGGAACAATCGTCCAGGCATAAGATGAAGTTCCCGAATTGACGTTTATTAACACGGTACACAAGCTACTAGTAAGGCAAACAGCTGTTTGGCCCTAGCCCACGCTAAATAAAAGAAAGGTAGCCCACAAAACAATAGTGACCGTCTCTTGTGAAACCCAGACGTAACAGAAAGAACAGACGCTAAACCTGGTCTAAACTTCGAATGCGCCATCCCCCCTCAATGCACGATCGCCAACCACCAAGATGCCCGGCATTCGAACATTCCGGGCATTCCCGTGATTGGCAGACAGCAGGTTGATTGGCATGTCGGACCCCGCAAACACTACTGGTAAACAACCAACTAACAGCCTAACATATAACACACGTCTTTCTGTGTGGGTCGCTACACTATTTTTGTACTTTAACTGCTAAGATTCTTTGATGAGATGCCTTATCAATCTATTCACGTTACAAAAGATTAACACTGCAGGCAGATAGCTACCCTGTTTGCTACTGTATAATGCCTGTTTGAAATACGTATTTCAGAGTAGGGCTAGCCATGATCTAGTAACTAACTAAAGATTGATTGAAGATAATAATGGGGATATGTTTAAGATTGAAATTTGACTCAAATGTGGGTAATTGGATGTGTAGGCCTACATGTTATCTTTTTGCTTCTACATTTTCTTTTTCTTTTTTGCTTCACTTTTTCACTTCAAACATTAAAAGAAAGGGTGACATAGCAGACTTCTTCAAAAAGCTGAGCAAACAGGATCAGAAATAGACCCCAGTCCTTGCACCACCCCAAGACCTCAGAGCAGCTCCCTCCCCGAGGCTACAGGCACAAGGTCAGAGCATACTAAGCAGTCAGTCACATGCCAAGTTCAGCTTGTGTTTGTAGGCCACACATGTAAGCCTACACAAAAGTTTCTTTCCGATTAAGCCTCACTTTAAAATGTTGGTTGTTGATTCATGAGTGTTCTTGTGTTGATGGCTATGGCATTTTTTGTGTGAGTATACACTAATAGTTATGTTTTAATGTAAAAGAAGGATTCTAAGCTCTAACCTGGTTAGACCCAGATTAGATATTCATGAAAACAAAGTGACAAAAGTCTCTCCAGTTTGTGAGTAGCCTACAGTACAGTGTGTGTAAGAAAGAAATTAGTTGCAATTCAGATGTAGAGACACAGTCTATTCATAGTAAATGTAGAATTTGATTAAAGTAACCCTAGTGGACCATACTAGGCCACACTGAAGAACTCAGGCTTAAGTGAATTTGAATTTCTATTTCTCATCAGCAATCATATGAATAATTTACACTTCTTAGATGCCAGGCCAAGGTTACACACACATTTTCAGTCTTGGTCTGTGGACCCCCTGAAGTTGCCCTGGCCACCCCTTGGCCACCCCATATATAAAAGTCTGGTTCCGCCACTGCTCAACAGGCGGGTTCAAGAGTTGTGCAGGGTAGTATTTGAACTGGGGAACTAATGTAAAATGCTCTACCACTGAGCTTTACCCGTTTGCTTTGAACGGTTTAGCTGATGGACACACAGTAGGCTACAGCTATAGGCCTACCATTAGGCTACACGTGGTTTCCTAATTGTTTTCCCCAACTCTGAAAATAACATAAGCAAGTGTACGTGTGTCTGATGTTTGAGTGTAAAGACTCAAGTGATAGTTTTTGATATTCAGACAGTGTGTGTCATTAGTCCAAATAGTCCTTGCAGTGTCGCTGGAGGCGTGTCGGGCCTGTACAGCACACTTCAGACACGCCCATAGGACTTCGGATCAATGTGAATGCTTGTCCTCACGAGGGCAGCACAGCATTACAGAGATAACAGCTGAATCTGAACACTCAACAACGTATTAGCAAGAGTTGAGATCAAAGTGGGCTGTATGTATGAAGAGATTATTTATACAAATCGTCGCCAGGCTTTATTTTATTCTCACGTAAAAGAAATAACCACAACTCTGAATCACATAATGTTTTTGTTTTACGCCTTCTACAATAACATAAATGGCGGAATAGCCTACGTCACATAGGCCATAGGCTATCACGGCTTTTTCGCTGAACACAACGTCTTTAAAGCACACAGCCTTTTTCATAGCCTAGGTTAGAGTGAAAATAGCAGGTGTCCCCATCAGCATGTGTCTACCTTTTGCGTCTAATTGATTCTATTATAAACATGTATTGGTCCCATTTATTGTTATTTATTTTAATAACCGTGTTAACCAGTGGTAATGTGCAGTGTTAGGCACATTTAATTTCATTAGGTCACTTGTAGGCTAATTCACAACATCAACGTCATACTTGATGCAAAAACTAACACATCTCTATGTTGGCACATGTTACTCTATGCCACGGGGTTTGAGAAATCTCGTTGAGTAGATCCTGAGATAAGAGTTTAACAACCAGAGTAAATATTTGGCGGTGAAGAGCTCTTGGGAGTGTGAGAGCCCTCTTTCGCTGTTGAAGCCTGTGGATGTTTAATAGATTAAGGGGCTGTGAGGTCATTGTGGCCGCGCATTCCCAGTCTGTGAACATGACTTCTCTTTGCCCAGAGAGTTTGTGCTCTCTAATCAAGAGCTCTCTGTAAACCTACCCACTCCAGCGACCATAGTCCGCCATACTGTAGCCTAATCCGTTTGTGTTTGTCAACCAGTAGGCTTGTGGGCTATAGGTACACAGAAATGCAACAGTTGACACTTCACTGCAAGAACAGACACGCTGATTTGTCAAATATTGTTTGGTCCGATTCGCTAAGAACCATTAATTGTGCTTGACTTCTTCTCATGTATTTTCAAGTGTTTGATGTTGTGCAGGCCTGCGTGTGGAGTTTCAATTCCAGAGATGTAGCTTGGCCTATGTCGGCCCAAACATGCGTTAAGCCTAAATGTTAATAATCCAGGTCAATATAATTTATTGTATATAGCCTAATGGTAAATCACTGAGTCTTTGAATTTGATTCCCAGATAAAAAATAAAACGAGTTCGTTTCAAGTCATATAGGCCTATTGCAGTTCTTGGTGGCAGTAGACGAAGGCCTACACCAGTAGATAGCGGCCCATTCCGCTCCATTCAAAACCATGACAACAAGCAACAAGCTCGGATTTATCCTCGAAAGTTAAAGGACATTGTGTCGGGGCGTCAATCAAGCATTATTGCAGGGCTGAACAAATGCAAAATCTTGACTGGAACAAATGCTTCCAACGGGTCTCCGACGCGGGGCTACATTTCCCTCTTTTGTTCTCTCCTCTGGTTGGCATGTATTTGTGTTCCCTCCCGCTCGACCACCCAGGACGACTGGGAGCCGTGTCCACTGCTCTTCTCGCGGGGACTGGCGCGTTGTCACCATGCGCTCAGAGAGCAAACCGTCCTTGGCTATAGGAACTGCTCAACCTGCCTCTTCCACCTAACTGAAGTGTTGGATGAGAGCCACTGTCAGACTCTCTTAATTCTTAAAACACACCTCTAGAGATTCATTATAGGCTATGCCTAATGCCTGTATTTGTTTGGCAAACACTCTCTCGTTCTAGGTGACGCTCGGAAAACGCCAAGAGACAGTAGCTGCTCTGTTTTTATAAGGTAATGGAGCAGACGTCCCATCTCCAAATTAACTCGAGTAGCTAAAGCAATATATATTTTTTAAGGAACAGTGTCTAAAATGACACAAAAGTCACATTCACAAGTTTTCTTAAACTCCCTAAAGATAAAACAAAATGCCCTATACTCTATACACCTACTTTTCGTTGTTTTCTTGAAAATACAATAATCAATGGTTTCAGGGTTTTTAAAATAGCCTACCTGTTTTATGGTTGCACATCAATAAAATCATTAGTTAAACCAACTCCGGGCATCACACTAATTGCTCACTTTGTGTGCCAATATTGGACATGTTATTTTGGCGGCTGCAGTGATGGGTTGGGCTCTGTTGTCACTTGCCACCCAAGACGTGATTCAGCTGCAACAATTACCATTATCTGTTCCCGAGTTTTCACGATACGGGACGAATTTGTAATGATGACGAGTGTTTCCTTCAGCCATTGTTGAAGAGTCGGGGTATTCTTCTGCGTGTTCACACCTACCGCCATTGGATAGCCGCACTCCAGTCATTCAGGTACTTAGCATCCTCGCAGAGAGGGGGGCACTTTATAAGCGGCTTGTGTTAGCAGCGTGAAGTGCTGTTTATATAAACACTGAGCCCCATGTACACAGTGGCATTCTAGGTTGTGTTTGACAGCGTGCGCCTCGCTATTTCTTGAGTGGAGACACCGCTGTTCTCCCACGGCATCCTCTTGTGGTTTATTTGGATAGTTTTGCGTAAAAGGATTCGATTACCTCCAGACGTCATGGCTGCCTCTACGAAGTTCAGTTTTTCCGTCAGGAGCATCCTGGATTTGCCAGAGCATGAAGGCCATATCATCCCGCAGCCATCCCCGGTTCATTCCTGTTCCAGCTCGCCGTACTCCTCGTGGATGGACAGCGACCCGAGTCCTTGTCCATGTAAGTCTGCCAAATCTATATATCATATTATACGTAATATCTAGCCTACATTTCAAAGGATGTTTCTGTGTGAATTGTGTAAAGCTTAGTCTTTTCCTTCTTTTTCTTTTTAAATGTGTCTAAATAACACTATTTAAAATACATATTTTCCTCAGCATCCGACGAAAGCAGCCTGGAGAGCAAGGCGGACTTGTCCTCCATGGATAATGAGGCAGAGAAAAAGAAGAAGCGCCGAGTTCTCTTCTCTAAGGCCCAGTCCTTTGAGCTGGAGAGACGCTTCCGCCAACAGCGCTATCTATCCGCACCGGAGCGCGAGCAGCTGGCTCACCTCCTTAGCCTGACGCCCACGCAGGTGAAGATCTGGTTCCAGAACCATAGGTACAAGATGAAGAGATCACGAGCTGAAGAAACACAGGACATAAATCAACCACCGATGCTGCGCAGGGTTGTAGTGCCGATCTTGGTGCGCGATGGGAAACCGTATCCGACCTGCATCATTGATGCAAATAAAAGGAGTTGTTTAGCACCCTGCACCTCTCAAGCACCCTTCAGTTTGGCCTATCCGTCTTTTCAGCATCCGTCGCCTTTTGCTTTCCCTTCCCGATATCAGCACTTTTCCCACCCGACAGCATCCAGACACACCTTTGCATGGCGCGACTTTCTTAACGACTCCTGTTCACTTCAGCTCTTTCAAATGACAATTGCCAGTAGCCTACAACCCTACCACCGGGGCATCTTGTTGATTCACCTAAATCGACATTCCAAGTTTTATTAATCCCCATAAAAACAGTATGAGCTACTTAAACTCACATTGGATGAAAATTATTTTGCACATATTTTATTTTTGTATTTTATTAAATGTTGGTTACAAATGATATACAGATTACTTTTGACTAATGTGTGTGATTTTGCTATGGGCTTATAAAATAGGAATAGCACTGACAGCAGGGCCTATACAACACAAGTAGTGTTTGTAGTCCATGTAGTTTGTAATCCATGTAGTCAAACACGTGTTTGACTACATGGATTATTGTGTGCTTTCTAGTCTATATTTTTCCTAATTGGTTTTAATATTTTGTATTGTCGTATAAAAGCACGCAATATAATTTTCCACGTTTACAAGAGCTGATCATTGTTGTATCAGGAATTGGAACTGTTAATCTTAATTTGTAAAGTTGTAGGCCTATGTTCGTTTTTTTCATCTAATGGGCATTTATGGAATTCCAATTCTCAATTTTTTGTTCTAAATGTTTTTGCCCTTTTTATAAAGTATGAATAAACAGTTTCTCTTATTTACTTTTTTCAATTACTCTATTTTCCTACTTTTAGTTCAGTTTAATTTGCCGTATATCAAGTTATTTCAGGTATTCATATAATGGCCCGGATCAGTAAAATGTTAGTCTAGGCAATATTTTGGAACATTCTACAGTAGTTCTGGGACATTCTAGTTTTGGTTATATGTGGCTTAAATATATAAAAATAATATAAAAACATAAAGCCTATATATATATATATATGGCTATATCGGTAGTTTACGAAATACCACATCCACTTGTTGAATCCCAGACATTCACATTCCTTGTAAATTTGTCTTGAGTGTACTGAATCTATCGAACGCATCAAGACATCGGCTAACATGCCTTTTATGATGCAACTTCGTTAAGAACCCGAAAGCTGAGCAAACATTCTTAAGAGAAAATGCATAGAATGAGCTGAGCATCACAATACTGGTAAACATTCAGTTCTGGAAGTCTAAAGCTTCTCTTTCTCTCTCATGAACACAAGTCTTTGAGTATTGGCTCGTGAAGTCTACAGTAGGCCTCTTTCGTAAACAGGTGCAAGAACTAAATGTAAGCAAATACTTTCCAAATCTATAATTTAGAAATCGGTTTGGAAAGAACATAGGCATCCATTATTTAAAAAATAAATGCTGTATACAGTTGCTGTCAAATACAATGCTTTTTGACACTTTTAATTTGTTTTGGGTTAAATTCTTACATTGGATGGCAAACCCATTGGCTCATACACAATAACGCACTGGAATAGGGCCCATGTGAAGGTAATTTCATGACGCAGAGCATGCTTTTTGAGTTAGTTAATAAGTCAAAGCTCGTCTATTTTTGCTAATTCAAATGAAATATTATAGACATAGGGCATGACACCATGGATGAACGATACGTTATTACGGCGTTGGGGGTGTCTTTCACGACCTTAGGATGTTGTTTGCTCGTCCTGTGACCCAGTGTGCGTATCGTCGCTGTCACCTGGTCCTTTGTCCCGCCCGCTTGGGCCACCTTGTATCACATATGGAGGGGACTGGCCAAAGCCCTCTGCTCGCTACATCTCCCCTTAAACACTCTTTGTGTGTATGTGTCTCTCTTTGAATGGACTATTGTCCCTTCTCCAAAAGGGACCCAGACAAAATCCTTAGTGTTTCAATTCTCGTGATGTTTAATCAGTCCCTGCGACAAATTTATGAGGTTTAACAGCACAATGGCGTTTTAGAGCGTGGTGGGTTTTAAGGGTGACAAAGACAGGCTTTTAGAGGTTGCCATTGGTTTTTTAAGTTGGTTGGAGGAACTTCTCTGAATAGGATGAGTTCGATATTACCCATCCATCCTCTTCGTACAACAGTCCCTTGGGCTAACCGCAGTGAATACAAGATAGCATTTATATAAAAGGTTTTTAAAAAGCAGCTCGCTCTACGTGAATGTCAAAGGTTGCTTTCCAAGAGCATTTTTAACATGAACCTAATTTGATATCGTTTTTTTTCATATAGTGATTGATCAACACGCAGCAGAAATGTGGTTTCGTTTGTCACTGGATGTGAGCCTAATGGTTCTTCTGAACTGGACTCTATAGCCTATTATGTGTGCCAGTCCCCTGTTGCTCTTTTGCGCCTCAGTGTTGGTGACCACTGACGGTATTCCACACTAAGGATGTCATTCTCACATCCACCCTCGTGAAAAAACATATTTCACCAAAGAATTGTCTAAATGACAATTACATGAGTGTGTGAGATGATCCATGTCAGTTGACTTTGGGAATCCCAAGGTCTCTGTTTTTGTTCAGTTCAGTTTTTTTGTGGTTGCAAGAATGTAGGCCTATATCACATTCTTAACCTCACATACTGTACGAGGAGCACTGAATAGGTGAAAAAAGTACAAATAAATGGGTCGTTATCTAGCTCTGTAGAAGCCTGGTAACGAACATGCATTTGAATCAGGTGCGTTGGAGCAGGGCAACATCTCAAACATGCAGGACAGGTGGTCCCTGAGGACAGGTTTGAGAACCACTGTCCCAGAGGGAAGGTCCGTGTCTGTGTCGAATACTGGTAACGCGTCATCTGCAGGCGGTATCCCCGCCCTTACTGCTCTCGTAGACAGCATCCTATTGTCAACCTCACTGACAGTAGCGCGGACTCCATCTTCCGGGGGAAGAGGTGAACTGGTTCAACCTCAAGGTAGTGCAGGGCAGTGAGGCCTGTTGATGTTTTTCACTCAAACCTCCACTAGATGACAGCATAGCACATGTTATTCATCGAGCTAGCCTGACACATCAACCACGCGTGGCATGGACTACACAGCAAGATGTGAATCTCTAGGTTTCTAGTCAGTAGCTTGTCTTGATTTCGTATTTCTGGTATTACTCTGAATTTTGTCAAGTTCTAACAACGTCTTGTTGTCCTCCATCCAAAGTAAAGTGATGGGGTGAATTTTACGATTACGTTAAAGCAATGTATTAAATAGCCTGTAGGGTACAATAAACAGTACGCTATACTTTCATCAGAAAATGTTTTTTCAAGAGCATTATCTCCCTCGCGATCAGCTCACAAACAACAGGCTGAACAAGAACAAAACCCCGCACGCGCCACTTCAAAGTCTCCTCATTATTCAGAGGAATTAGCATGAGCATTTGGACTAATTAACGTTAATTGTCCGTAATAGCAGTGTTCCAGAACAGAAAAGAGCTCCTGATTTAGATGATTGAGTATGCCTTTTGAAATTTGGTAATTAATGAAGGCATATACCCTGGAGGAAACACGTTATAATTCTAATTGCCCGTAATTGTATGTGTGTCGCGCATGGAATTATCACTGTAGGTGCGCTCACCTGTCGTCAAGAAATTATTTATTGAGAGAATGAACGGATATGAGATAATAATGAATATCCAAGGAGTGACTTATCTTAAATCAAAATGCATTCTAAGGCTCGGGAAGAAATATGTGATGGATGAAACGTGTCGTTTTGGATGTAGGCTAATTGCCTTTTCTACTAACACCAAGGTGGCGATGTAGCCTACAGGCTCATTCAAAAAAGTTATTTCACGACACGTTGTTGTTCATTTATGTCGATTTCTCATTCGTTTTTTAAATCATCATTAGAAGTAGTAGGCCTACCGTATTTCTTCGAATAAACGCCGCGGCGTTTATTACACAATGATCATTTTTGGTGCGGCGTTTATTCGAGGGCGGCGTTGATTCGAGGGTGGCGTTTAATTAGTAAGAGAGATTTAGAGAATTGCAGCTGCAGTGCGGCCATAGACAAACAAAGAATAGACAAGGAGGTCAAACACAAAGCCTAGTATAAAATTGAAGCCGCGCGTGTGTCTACATTGTGTAGAAATCTGAAGCAGCATGCCAAAACGTTCTTAAATGTCCAGCTTTCAAACAGAAAGCTGTGAAGAAAGCACTCACCAGCAGCAACATATTTGTAGCACGCGAACTTGGGGTTGATGAAAGGCGAATTTGCCATTGGTGAAGTCAGCGACCTCGCAATATTGTAGACTACATGTAATTGTCGCGATTACATTATTATAATGTTTAATTTGTTTTCGACCAATGTCATAATTTATAATTATATACTTTCATTCAGTATTATTAAGTGACTTTATTTGGTAAGAGTAGGCTACAGTGCCTTTATTTTGAAGGCCTTTTGGAACGCTCGTGAATGATAGAGTCGACAAGCTAACAGCAAGCGAAGCACGGACAATTTAATGCTCCGATAAAAGTTTAAGGTTGTTGATCGGATGTTAGAGATTTAAGGAAACCTCTATTCCCTTGTGTACAGCATGCAGCCAACGAGGTATGTTGTTTTGTGACTGTATTTACTTTGGTGAACGTTATTTACATGCTGCGCATGTCATTGTAGGGCCGTAATCATAATACATATTGGGGGGGGACACACCCCCCCCCCAATATTCAAATCTGGTCAAAATGTCCCCCCCAATATATTGATATAAAAATATAAATGTGCTACGCTACGACAGGCAACCACGCACGCTGTCCGAAATTACCATAAAATAAAATAAATCGAATAAGCTTCAAATAAACCTGTAGCAAGAAAGCCAAGTGTCTGCTAGTGCTTCGAGGGAATTATAATACACTTGTGATTTACTAAAAATAAAAAATAACGTTTTTCAGATTTTTTGGGTGCGGCGTTTAATCGAGGGCGCCGTTTTTGGTGCGGCGTTTGTTCGAGGGCGGCGTTTATTCGAGGGCGGCGTTTAATCGAAGAAATATGGTATTATATAGCCTATATATTTTTTTACATATACAATTGCTTGTGCACGTGGTTTTTGTACGCATGAAACATGAGCTGTAGAGTCGACTTAGGCTACCAAGTTTATCAATTGCAACACTGTCTGGTGGTCAGTAGATAATATCCAATGTTCGCCAGCAGAAGACGCTGTCCTTCCTTCATTCACTTGGACACGTTTCTGGGCTTTGTCACTTGCATATTAAAACCAAGCACTGTCTAGTTTACTCGAAGGTAAGTCTATGTGGCTAAACGTACAGCATAGCCTATACCGTGGTTGTACAACGAGGATCACTTAAACGAACAAAACTGTATGGTTTGGATAATTAATTAATAATATGAAGCACTGACATGGCCTACTGATTCAGTCTACAGCAACATAAACAGGCCGATGAGATCTGGTCTAGAATAAAGCCTAATAATTCATATTTAAGGTAAAAAAATATTTCATTTACGAAAGCGGAGGTCCAGCGACAAGGTCTTTCCGGAGGCCGATTAGACATCCATAGAAACAAACTACAATCATGATTACTATGACATCATTATAGATGTCCTATTAATGTAACCTTGTATACCGCTCACCAGGCTAGGCTACTGTAGCCTACTGGTAATATTATTAATTAACTATGACTAGGTCTATAGCCCAATATCACCCTTACATTCTGTAAAAAGATCTAGATAAAATTGCCTAATCTGAAACGTGCCAAACGGTCATTTTCTTACTGATCATAAGGCTATCATTTGAAAAGTGAGTTAGATGTTATTAGAATATAATTGTTTTCACCAAGATGGGGACATCGAAGATGTCCCCATCTTGGGGATGGGGATGAAGTTAATCTGTTGACCTAAAGGATCAGACAGTATTGTAAAGAGTTGTGTATTGTCGGTTCATAAATGCTGCGGAAAATGATTCAACGGCAGAAATCCCGTTGGTAAAATAAAAAAACAGGTTACATAATACATACATAACTCAGTTTGGCTCAAACAAAATTAAACAATAGTTTTATACTATCAACTTAGCTCATAGCTATCGCATTTAAATGAGAGCAGCCTCTTCATTTACTGGACTATAGTTTACTACCACCATTATTACTATTTTTCTGCTGCTACTAGCCTGCTACTATAGTAATTAAATCAACAACAACAATATTAATTCCTACGTGATACCACGACTATAATGATATAATTGTAATGAAATACAACATACATAATGCAAATACAACTACGGGTTTACTACTACAACTACAAATAATAACAATAAAATAAGAAGCTGTATAGGAAGATGAATAATATAGCACTTTTGAAATGAGAATATTTATGTATATGCTACATCGTATCCTAACAGCGAAGGCTGTTAGGCTTATATGTAGGCTATTTTTCATTACTGTTATGGCTATTTTGTGTTGTGTTCTGTTGCAGTAATCGTTAATGTAATTTTAATTATTGTAACAATTTTTATAACGGAAAACGTTCATTATCAATCGTACTCCTATGAAAAAAAAGCACAAAGTTATTCATAGGCCAACCTGTGATAAGCGTGCGTATCTGGAGCTAGAGATGCTCATGTAATCCTCTGGCATACTAGGTGGTGCGCGCGACAATGTGACCAGGTTTGGATCGCGGCCTGTAGGTGAATTATGCTTCAGAGGTGAGGCAGGAAACATATCGCGTTTTACTTTTACGCAGAAACGAAGAATGATTGACTTCGAACATTAAGACTCCTTGAACATTAGAGGGGGACGCGGCTGAGGGCTACCTGTCTGTTCCGCAGGAGAGGAGTACTTGAGCTCCGTACCTGAGAGACTCTTCTACTGCCGAACACAGTTTTTTCTCTTTTGACTGAATTTCTGAGAGAAGTGCATCTGAATTTAGGCGACACGCTGCTTGCGTCCAATGATATCAAATATAAAAGGGGTTAATCATTTACGCAGCCACTTAACACGCGGATGTGTATTTATTTACTTATCCGTCAATTTTCCTCCCTTGTCGCAAGTGCACTTTTGCATGTCTGAGTACGATAGGGCATAATACAAACACGCCTGCAATCACCAGAAGCCTCTCATGGCCATTAAAAGTCAGTAGTTCAACTGAAGCTTTTTCAGAGACGGAGTGGTTCTCCAACTCTCAAGTCCAGCTAGGCCTCCTTTCATCAAGAGGTCCTCGTAAACATCACTACAGTTAATAAAGTGTATTGTGGCCACTGTGACCACGAGGCTACTGCGGCATGTTTATCCACGGCGACCTGACAATAACACTTCCACACCCAGCTACAACTAGGCTAAAACATCCGGAGCTACCTCAGCAAAACGAAATAAAACATTTATGCTCATGTGTTTCGATTATGGGTTTGTGGGAGGGGAACTCGTGTCTTGCCAACACGCAAGTCAAATTATGCTGGGCGAGAGGAGGATAGAGCAGCTATGTATTGTTGAACTAGTTGCTGATGCCCCGCCTCTGATGGTAGCCTTAAACCTGGCACCCAGCTAAAACAAACGAAAGCCAGCACCGAGCTCCCACTCAATCCAATTAAGGCGGACTTCAGGCGCTCTCGTACGTGTTCATCTAGCAGGATCGACGTTGAGACAACAGGAACAGAGGGGCTTTGGCCAAAAAAAAACAGAAGGAGAGATTGCCTTGCCTTCTAATTTCTCCCTCTCCAGCCCCAGAACAATGTCGATGAGCCCTAAGCATACGACTCCTTTTTCTGTTTCCGATATCTTGAGTCCTCTTGAGGAGAGCTACAAGAAAGTAAGTATGGAGAATAACAACTTGGGGGCACCTCTCTCATCGTACCGTCAGCCGCAGGTATCTCAGGCGATGCAGCAGCACCACATGGGCCACAATGGGACAGTGTCCGCGGCTTACCACATGACTGCTGCCGGGGTATCTCAACTATCACACACGGCTATGGGGGGCTACTGTAACGGCAACCTGGGAAACATGAGCGACCTTCCGGCTTACCAAGACAGCATGCGGGGTAGCGCCACAGCCACGGGCTGGTACGGAGCCAATCCGGATCCACGCTTCTCAACCAGTAAGTACAATCGACACATTTCTGACTTGATTCGGGTAGGTATAATTCTATGGTTTCATTTATTCCCGTTTACTCGTCACTGGCTATCAGCAACTTTTCTTGTCAATTCCATGTTTTAATTTGGACTTAAACGGTCACTGTGCCCCCGCCTTAGTTCAGCTGACTGCTCTGACAGTTGGTTGCCTAGACACTCTGTACTTGATTCGAAAGCAGTCCATAAAATTAAAAAGGATGAATGTAAAATGGTATTTAGCCAAGTTGCAGTCTGATTTATTACTGAGTTAATGACTCTCGTGGTTATGGTTTTATTTGCATTGGAAATATAATATTGGATAGATGCTTAACTCACCTGATAGGATATGATCTCAGTCATTAATTCAGCTAGGCTTGTATCTATTTAATGTCTATATGTAAAATCCTGTAATTCGTTTAATTACACAGTTTGAATTGCTCAACTTTAAGTATACATTTAAAAATGTTGTCCCTTTTTATTCTGAAACATGCTCCCTTTTGCTTTTAAGTCCCACATCTAACAAATGGTGCCTTATTATTGCTAATTCTTCCCCAAACCTGATGCATTGTCATTAATATAGACATGTTTTTGCTTCCAGTCTCACGCTTTATGGGCTCTTCATCTGGAATGAATATGGGGAGCATGGGGAGCCTCGGGTCCCTGGCGGACGTGGGCAAGGGCATGGGCCCTCTGTCAAGCACCCCGAGGAGAAAGAGGCGAGTGCTGTTCTCCCAAGCTCAGGTGTACGAGCTTGAACGACGTTTCAAACAACAGAAGTACCTTTCGGCCCCGGAGAGAGAGCACCTGGCGAGCATGATCCATCTGACGCCGACCCAGGTGAAGATCTGGTTCCAGAACCACCGGTACAAGATGAAGAGGCAGGCTAAGGACAAGGTGTCGCAGCAGCAGATGCAGCAGGAGAGCGGCTCCTGTCAGCAGCAGCAGCAGTCCCCGCGACGGGTGGCTGTGCCGGTTCTGGTGAAGGACGGCAAGCCATGCCAAGGTAGTGCTCATACTCCGACCACCGCAGTGCAGACTCACCACCAGCAAGGGGGTAATGCAATGATCATGTCCAATAACAGTTCGGCCCTCGGGCAGCACCAGGGCCAGCAGGTGGGCAGTGCAGGTCACTCTCCAGATTTAGTTCAGCACTCGGCCAGCCCGCCGTCTCTACAGACCCAGGTGGCCGGTCTCTCTCACCTCAACTCCTCCAATGCCGAGTATGGAGCTGCATTGCAGTGCTCTGCATTATTGTACGGCAGGACATGGTGACAGCAAAACAGACAGACATAACAAAACACACCCCTGCAACAAACAAAAAACATTTGCAGCCAATGAGAAATTGTACTTAATGTGTGTGTGAACAAACACCATGCAAATTGGTTTCCATTCTCCTGAAAATGTTTATTTCATTTTGACGGCTGGATATGCTAGCAGCGTCTGGAAGGCTTGCGGACTAGATTTAGTAATCCCAAATTCTATGAGGATATGGGAGTTCAATCCTTACACCTGGAATTATTTATGTAAATTATACCGAGATCCTTAGCCACTTCAGAAACTCATACACCTGTTTGTGGCTCAGTTGGGTTTAAATTGTGAGAATCTTCAGGGGGTGGGGGATGGGGTGGGGGGCTATTGTATGTGAGTGCTTATGAACTTTTTTCACAGATTGCTCTGATTTATAATAGAACTTAATGTACGACGTAGCTTGTATATTTATGTAAAAGGTTTGAATATATAGTTTTTAGCAATATGTTGTACAAAGTTTTTAATGCTATTGATGGTTTGTTGTTATTTGAGTTCCATCAGTATTTGTATGTTTTATTTCCTTGTAACTTATATAGATATTTGACTTAAATACAGGCAAACAATCCTATTAATAAATTATGTAAACTAAATACAGATCCCTTTATTGAAATTGGTTGTATGCTAGCCCTCATCTTAATCCGTCGTTCAGCATGAATGGTCCAAACAGGGCAGTTTAGAACGTAAGATATTTTCTTTTGCTAATCAAACCTAGTGGGTTGTTTAGCTCCTTGAAAATGAGCAAAAACTACAGATGAAGGTTGCCTCAGAGCAAAATTCATGTAACAAGTTTGTTGAGAAAATAGGCTACAACTTATGTTGCTGCTCTTTTGAGTGTAGAATGTTTTAGAATATACAACGGTATAGTTTTTTTAAAACTAAATTAGAATTTGAACATGTTTTTCAGATATATCATTAGGATTTCAACGGAATTATTATTTTATTTTGTTCTTGTTTTGAAGTTGCCCTTCGTGTGCATTCGGCGTGTACCTCTTTCAGGGCGCGCTGCAGCATGTGAGTGTGGAGTCTGAGTCAGTCAACTGAGGTGGGGATCAAACAAATGTTACTCAAAGGCCGCTTATCGTTCAGATCCCTGACCAAACAACGTTATTCATCTCAAATAGCCAAACTAAGAAAGGCAAATTCTCCTGCTTATCAGAGGTACGTCTATCAATAATCAGTCAGTGAATTGAAAGGAAAAAGGTTTCCTTTGTTTACACCTTGATAAGTAAAAATGAAACGTCTTACGTATTTTTTCGTTTAGAAGGTAAAACAACTTTACGATAAGTGTTTACAACCTCCCGAAGTTAACAGCATTTTTAAATGAAGCAATGTCAGCTACAAATATGTTCATACCTGAGTCACTAAACAAATTCTAGCAAAATGCTTGTGTTGACATTTAGTGATATTGTTTCGAAGCCATTAGGATGTTAAAGATGTTTCACATAACGTCCATCATTTATGTCGTTTACTATTTACGATCCTCTACGTTTTAGTGGATCATAGTTGATCTGAAAAGGTTATCCAAGATATGGAGTACTAATTTCAAATTAATTATATGTGAGATGGAGTGGCCGGGGCCAAAGAGACAACCAGATTAACCGTCTTTCTCACGATTCAGGTTAAATGTATTTTCTTGGTGTGAGACGTTCTTAAAGCTCTGGTTTAAATATTTGCTGACATTTTACATCCAGCCTATGACGTACCCGTTATTGTCTACCTCTGTGAGATGTAACAGAACCGCCAAAATTATACATTTAGATTTTTCAGATGACCTTTGCATACGCTACTATACAAGACCGTTGCGATTACATGTTATTTTAAAATGTTACTTCAAAGAAGCACGTCATCGTAGTCGAAACCTGGCGCACATATTCATGATGAACAGAAATGGACAGCCACAACACAATCCTGTGGAACCTCTGCACTCCTTCATGCATTGTTATCAATCTACCTAAGATCACTCTTTTTAAATTTTGTGATGTAGGCCTCTGCTACAAGCTACAATCATGAACTAATGGTTATAGTCATGAGTAAGGATATCACCAAATCCATAAAGTATGTGCTAGGTCTATTAATCTGCCTGCCCTTCGATAGAAAGGCCCCAGTAATCCGGGACAATGTTTACGTGGATATTTGTATGTATATTTTTGGTGTAGTATAGCCATACCTCTATTAACACATCAGCTGTGCGGGGTTTTGCACAAAACCCTGAAATGGAAATGCTTGTAAATAACTCAATTAAAGACAACGTCAATACAGTAAAGGCTTAGACCCTACGTTTAGGCTATTTTTATTTTGTAGAGGCCATCGTTTGCCTTGTGCATGAAGTGACCGGATATTACTGTAACGTGGCGCTTGTTGATACTTTCAGTATTGAAAAATAGTCGGTATGGAGAGAAGGTTGTCCGTTTTGACAACCCTACCAATCCACCAATGGGGACATCCACGTAGTCCAAGGATAACTGTACAATAAGACTGTAACAATTGCATGCTATAAACCTAACCGTAACCCCATGGGCCTATTATGTCTAGTTCGGCATTGTAACCTTCCTTCTGGTACATAATACAGTGAAAACATATTTTAAAGGATGTTTGCCATGGACATTTAAATCATCTGTATTTTATTGTGTGGTGAGGCTCTGGGGAAAACGTAAATGTTTGACAATGTGACAAACTCTTAGCCTACTATTTGATCATTTGCACCTCACATTATTCCAGGATTATAGCCGACTGCAGTCCTGGATAAATCTTGGAGAAACCTTAACTTACTTTCAGATTCCATTAATTTAGAAAGAAACATTACCTTTTTCTAGTTCCAGCACTTTGAACCAAGAAAAGTATTGTTGTCGGACATTTTCAAACGTAGTACTAGCAGCAGAATGTACGTTCTATTAGGTATTTGCTGTGGTGGTTTTGTCCGCAGAAGCACTAAGGGTCTTCGGATTACATTAGCATGTCTTTAGCGCCGTGTGTGGTCTTTGTATGAAGCTTGTAGCTGTTGAAAATGACTTGTAGGAAGCGTGTTTGCTCTCATCGCTCTCTTTTATACAGATTCATAGTACAACTCCGCAAGTCCTTCTCGCTTTACCGCAGGCAGATCTTCACCAACCCCAACCAATTATTCCCTAATCTCAAGGTAATCATATTTAAATTAGAGTTTACAAAGTTTGGACACCTCTCTCACTTTGGTAGGTCTGAATTTTGTGTTGTATGGTGATTATTTCGCAATAAAAAAGCAAAATCCTCGAACCAGTATTGGACCAGCTTTGATTGAAGAATCCCTTATTGAGTCACACATAAGAGGTTTATTTCAGCCAATGTATATATATACCACGAGCTAATGGAAAAATTGGCAGCCAATGACGGAAAAAAGTCTTAAATTTAAAACATGTACAGCTTTTGCCTATAGCCCACTGAGCATAAACTTCATTGACATTATCACCACCAGGCCTCAAAATGTTGGCATGGCGTAGGCTACGGCCTTGTGATGGCCTATGAGTCGCTGTCCGTGGTGCTGAAATGATTCCCTCATAATCGAACAAACTGTCACGACACACATCTTGTGATGGACAATCTGCATTCCAAAAACACACTTAGAATGAAATAAAATGAATATATGTTGAATATGTGCATATTTGCAGCTACTGTTCCAGTCATTTTGGCAAGAAATGTAGACAGGGTTTTGTCTATTTACTCCAGATTAAAACGCCTCGAATGTTTATAAATCTTAAATGCCAATCGATCTGTTTGACATCTATGGTATGAAGCTATCAGTGTATAGTTGCGACACTTGCAGGTTAATCATTCATAGGGACACAAAACCCTGTAAGGTTGAGATGTTAAACTTGTATTTGGTGGGTCCCATTTTGTACAGTCTGATTGAGCTAAAAATAGTTAAATGTAGGCTATATAGGCCTAAGGATTTTTGAAAGCGTAAACTCAAATTTCTTTCTTCCTTCGAAAGAAGTTTTATAAACAACATTACTCCAGTAAGAATTCCATAATATGCATGAAAAATACGACAATTAAAATGTAACAGCAATCATCTCCTTTGGTAAATCTTATTGTCAACTGCTTGCAAAAATCGCTAATTGTCCTGCATTTATCTGGTTCTTGAAGCGGAGGGTCATTTGTGCACTGAAATACTTAGCATGCAAAACGGAACACAGGATGCTGTAATACTTGACCTTTCAGCATAATTGTTGCAGCAGTGAAATGCAGCGCATTCAGCACGCGCTGAATAGAGTCCTTTCCCTCAGAGGAACAAAAAACACATTTTTATACCTTCGTTTTTCATTTGGTTGTTTCTTCTGTGAACATTATTCTTCTAATGGCCATAGCTGCAATCAGTCCGCCATTTGAATGGGCCTTGGAGACAGACGTGAATTGCAGAGAAGCTACGTCTCGTTTTTTGTACATGAGTGAGAAAATTATTTATTCCGAAAATAGGTTGTATTTTGAAATGGTCAAATGTTGATTGCCCGCACTGATTAGGTAGCGGGTCATTTTGGAGACAAGCATTCAATGACTCCAAACGAGTGTGAATTGCCTTTTTTCGTGAAGGCTTATTTCACGCTTTACTCATGCCCTTTTGCCTTTAACTTGTAAGGTTTTCATGGACAGTCTATTTATCTTTACGTTTATACATTTTGGATGTTGCACATGATCAGTTTTCTTACATAAAGCAATGCTGCCCTGAGCGTGCGAGAAGGTCAGGCACATGCGCAGAATCTAAATTAGAGGCTTTCATTGATACATAGGCTACCTCAATTAGCCACGTTTCTCGGTTAGCAGAGCTAACCTAAGACTGATAGCAGCACGACATGTGGCCCTCTCTCTCTTTTAGCACACTTTCAGCTGATCTTTGAATCTATAGTGTGCATGGGTGTGTGTGTGTATGTGTGTGTGTGGCTGGGAGGGGCGGCTTCAAGGGGCTTCTCCTACGTTTGGATTCTTACGTTAGGCTAGAGGCTTAAGTAGCATGGCTTTAAAAAGACGTCATCAAATCATCTCAAATCTTCGAGCTACAAACAGTAAGCAATTATACAGGGTACGAGTGCCTTACTGGATTAAGTTTGAACACTAGGCTACAGCCCAGTAGCCTTGGCCTTGGAGGTTACAGTACCAGCGGGAGTCCTTTCGGAGCCAACGAGCCATCACTAACCGTGTTAAGACCAAGTCCTTTATTTTGTGATTTGTAATCGTTTCTCCCGATGTATGTTTCACCAACTTCATTCTTTACTTTATACAGACAGATAGCTTGCACACGTGGCTCACAAATTCCCCCAACAAAGCCGAGGCTATCTTATTTCAAGGTAATGGGACCTTAATTGCTGGACTTTAGGCTATAACCCCCGCTGGGCTTGGGTCTGTCCGGACAACAGATTTACTGAACTGGATAAATGGATTCATATGAGAAGAAAACGCTCACAGAAGCCCATGCTTAGCAGAGGCATGATACGCTACCAGCCAGGAGATGCCACTGAGCTGGATTATTCTACATAACGTGTAGGCTAACATGAAGAGTTTGATTTACCGAAACTATCCTATTAATAAACTGAGCATGAACGAATTATAACGAACTGTTTGTAATAAACTGAGGATCATAAACTGTTTTTTTCTTTTGCGTATGAGTCTGATATAGGCCTAATTTTAGTGCTTTGGCGTTCGAGACCATAGGTCCACACTGTAGAGTCAACACTTCGTCACTAGCCATTTTAAGATTGTTATAAAGAGGCGAGAAACAGGCATGTGATAACGTTTCTCAAATAATGATAACAAGCAACATAATAAGCAATCAAGATACTTTATTCCAAATAGCCTCAGCATTTTATGGCATGTCAGCTTGATGAGTTCCGACTAAAGAATCACTTTAAGTATATGTTTTGACCAATGCGGGGCTGGAAAGGCAAATACATCTATTTAACTCACACCAAAGAAACAAATAACTGCAACTTAATGAAAATACTCGGGGTGGAGGTGTGATGTGCGGTGTAGGCTATATTAGGACCTGTTGAGACTTATTCGGTTTTGTTCTGTAGCCGGGAGGAGGGGTGCTATTGGCCCCCTAATGAAATATGTCATTACGAGGAATTCATTCGACACAAAGGGGACTGCAGTCAAAAATTGCCCCACTGCTGTTCAGTAATTATATAGTTTGCCCTGGCAGCGGGCCTTCTTGCGCTGAGGCAGGTGGCAAGTCCATCATGCAAATGGCTTGGCTGTGCCGACATAATTAGCCACAGCGAGTCGCTTAAATTAACAATTAGCTAACATGCAATTCTGTCTGCAACGCGCTAGTTCTCTTCTGTGTTGTCATTGTGTTTTTTTTTCTTCCGGCAGTGGAATCGCAGATCATTGTTTCGTGGTCAATTCATAAATCCGAGGGAACGGAAACCAGCAGTAGGCCTGCCTCTATGGGCGACTCGACACGAGCACACTTAAAACTCGTTGAATAGCTGTTTTCTTCACAGTTGTATAAACTGCTTGGCTTTCGAAAAAAGGCACTTAAACTCAATGTAGATCATATAGACAACTTTTACTCATACAAACCATGGCTATGATGTTCACAGGTTATCGCCAGGTCTGTCACTGGACCTTGACGTTTCATGCTTAGGCTATGTGAAAATAAAATGTCTGCGCGGGATGTGGAGGAAACGAACCTTAACGTGGTAGAGAATGATGATCTGGCAGATACTGAGACTGGGGCAGGGGCCACATGCTGGGTTTCAGTCAACCCTAAGGTTTTGCTATTCTAACCTCTACACTGATCCCCTTGCACCCCTGTGTCCTAAATACCACTGCCTCACTACGGAGCAATCACAGCCCACCCACCCGCCTATTATGCTCCCAGCCCCCTGACACGACACAGGAACAAAGTAGACATTAAGCAACATTAAACCGGGCGACGGGAGTAATCAGTAACCCGTTATCTGTTAATGAAGGCAAACACATGCGGAGCGATACACACACAGACTAATCAATAGAGACGTCGGACAAAGCGAATCGGAGCCCAAAAAGGGAAATGCAAATCAATGTGGAATCCTTGTTTGCTTTGAAACCGTTCAGTCCATTTCCAGCAATTACGTGTTCATTAAATGTAATTCGTCTGCACACAGCAATAACAGTTGTTTCTTACTAGCCGTTTCAGACACTGCGATGGACAAGACAGTCCACTGGCCGGTAGCCAAAGCATTTAAGCCTATAGACTGGTAGTAGCCATAGGCCTGCTATTCAAGGAATGAATGGTTGACATGCAGAAAAGGTCTTTCTCCACAGGTTCGTGGTTGCCCATTGCATTAGGATAGCCGTGAAGCAACGTCCAAGTCGTTTCATTTGATTGTTATGACTAAAGCTTTAGAAATACATTGTTTTTCCAAGGACTGTGTTTAAAAAATAAAATAATTTGACTGGAAATGTCATGCAAACGTACATGTTCCAATGTTGCATTTTGATATTAGGCATACCGTTAACTAAAATGTTTAAAACCTTTTAGAAATGACAAGTCTTAATTTGTGAGATAGATATAGCCTTTTCAATTTGATACTCTGCTCCCTATGTGTGTAGCTCAGAGTTGCATTTTCCTTTGACTAGGCCCACTAGCTCTCTGTGGTTGCTATAGCATTCTCAAGCACCATTCTAAATCCCCACCCCCACATAAACCTGCTCTATGCACTTGTCATAAATTATCTTCAAGTGAAACGGCTAAAGCGATGGAGCTCCTAGACCAGGCTGGACATGTAGGCTGTGTTGTGCCCACAGGAAACTCCAGCATGTGACCCGCTGCTCAGATGCAGAGACACATGATCATGTCACATTAGTCACATTCATTTCTCTCGTTTCACTTGTGTTGTGTTACATCTCGCAACAGATTCTCAGATGTAGGTTTGTGTGTGTGTGTGTGTGTGTCTGTTTGCCTGTGTTACGTAATCTCATTGGCACCAGTGGCAGAGACTCATCAAAGATACCTCTCACCCAGAGCCACGCCCACCATGTGAAAGTCTGAAGTGCAAACATATGTGTAGGCAGGCAACTGAGAAGAGCTCTGATTTGTCGATTAATTAAGGATGCCCCTGAAATGCCCCCCGAACCAGACCTCCTCTGAAGACACAGCCTCCATGTTCAGCTGTGAACGAGTGGAAATCTGAATCAGCCTTTCTATTCCATGAGCTCCAAATTGAATGCCGATTGAAAATAATTTTTGAGCTCTTGACTTCTGCTATTCACGACTCTGAATCTGTTTGCTGCTGTCACGTTGCCACTGTATGGTAAATAAAAGCAGTTAAGGCTTAAGTTAAGTCCTTCTGATGATTGCCTGTTAGTCATTGAAGGTGTATGTAGCACATGGTGAGGGAACCATCTTCAAAATAGAATAACATTTTCTGAACAGCATTTGTTAACTTGCCAGAATCTGTATTGAGTGTTTTGACTGGTGAAAAAAAAGATTAATCTGCATACTGTGTTATGTCTTTATAACACATTTAGCCTGACCGTTCTGGCAGTTATTATGACAGCATCTTATTTTGGTTTTAATCTATTACTATTTATCTGGGGCATTTGAAGTCCTAGATGTCACACTATATGTTCTCCAGAATGAAACTTCTAGTTTAATGCAGTATTGGAAGACTAGGTTAGGTTTACATTTCCCCTTGTGCTAGCTCTCTTTGCCCTCCACCCCCCTCCCCATTCCCCCCATCCACCCCCCATCCAACCCCCCCCCCCCCCCCCCCCCCAACCCCCCACCCCAGTTGGCTTCCCAGTGCAGGACCACTACATGCTGTGTTTTGGCAGGAAATCAATAAAGGGAAAAATCTGTTCTAATCATCCGTACATTTACCATCACAATCAACAATCAAAGCCAAGACCTGAGTCTTTATTTGTAGGCCCGAGCCACCCAATTTTCCCACTGTGAAAGGAAGGCTAAATTAGAACCCTTGGTTCCTGTTAGAGGCTCTTAATGGCTCTGATTTGTGAACCGCTAAATGAGGTTATGTAAATTGATCCTGAATGTAGGCAGAGGCCCCCAGGTGACAGGTGCAACCATCCAACAGTGGTGGAGGGAGGGTGTCGTAAGATGAGGGGCTACGGGGTTCGGAGGCTGGGGGGAATTACGGCAAGATTCCCTCCCAAGGCCACCAACCAAGCAAGAGACAGAAATTAGCAGGATTGCTTGTAAATTCCACAAGTAGAAAGTTAAAAGGGATGAAAAGAAAATGAAAAAGAAAGCTGGTAAAATTGCTTCCCCAGACATCTTCAGGCCTAGGATCTCATCTAATTTGAAATATATAGTGGGAATTTTTTTTCTCAAGTCATAATTTCTTTTATTTTTTAAGTTATTGTTTTTGTTTCGTTTTTTACCTACAATGGTGGTCCTCCACCTGGGTCAATAAGTGACAGTCTCTCTTTATATCTGCCTTACCTAAATTCTAGTGGTAGTCCTTGCTGCCCACTAAACATTGCAAGTCATTACATTCAAGAGTACGGTTACTACCAGTGAGGAAATGATATTCAATCTATTGAATCAGTGTGATGTAATTGAATGTCCTGTGTATGACAGTATCTTGCCTTGGCAGGCATCTCTGCTTCCGTCAGGAGGCATAGTTGTGGGGATATAAAACCAAGACAGCGATCAACATGTCCCATCTCAGGGGTAGTCAGACGAGTGATTGGAGCACTCCGACTCGTTGCTCTTCACCGGGGCCATTTAGGCTCCCCAGGTTACTGTCACAGCTGCTGAGAGAGGAGCTGTCCCGCTCTCTTGGTGTCAGAGTTTCTCTCTTGCTCTCTCTCTCTCTGTACATTTTTCTATACCTCTCACTCTACCAGTATCTCTTTCTTTATATCTCTCTGTGTCCCTGTACCCTGTATCTCTCTCTCTCTCTCTCTCTCTCTCTCTCTCTCTCTCTCTCTCTCTCTCAAAGGTGTCTTACTCAAGAGGCATGCCATCTTTGTGTTGACTCATATGTCATGACTATATAGTTGTTTTGTCAAGTGTACCATATGAAATGTAACATACTTAGCACAGGGGGGGGATGTAAAAATTCTCTCTTCCTGTGCGACAGAATCCTTATTAAGTGGTGCAAGAACAGTTTGGGTGCTGATGTTGGTACACCCTGTCCATGCTAATCGTTTAATTCAGCTCTAGGGGAGAACAGCAGCGTGAGGCAGATGGAGAGGTATGAGAGCCCTTAGCACTACATCCATATCATTACTGCTCTCCATAGTTAGAAGTGCTTTAACTTTAAAGCAATGAATTAAGTGCATGCCCTCATGACATGCTCTCATAGGAGACCCGTAATATATCCCTTTTAGATATCACAGTAACTCTGTTTCAAGAAATGGTGGCTTTTTTCCCCTTTCCCAGGTCCACTGTGCTTGCATTGCACAATGCTGTGTACTGCAATTCTGTTGCAACAAAAGTGTTTTATGTCCTGGGTGTAGCCTAGGAATTCTTTTTTTTTTTTTGGGGGGGGGGGGGGAGTGAAGAGAATATACAAGAACACTGGGCACTTCCTCCAAAACAAAACACAGCCCAGCACAGGTGGAAGTGGATGCTAACACAAATCATTCATGCCTCAACATAAGAGGCAACTCCACTTGTATCTCTCTCTTTTTCCTCTCACTCTCTCCTGCCTCTCCAGCTTGCCTTTTCTGTCTCATGCACCATCAACATCATCTGTTGCTGTAGAACGGGGCAGACAAATAAGCCAGCCTTCTGCTTTCCTGCAGGTGGCTGATGGGCGACCAGCAAGAGGCAGCCTCAATCCCTCTTCAACCCCTCCTGCTTCCCCCTAAACACAAAATCCTTATTCCTGTAAATGCCCCAATTCTTGGCCGCCAGTCAGTCATTGTGAACCACGCTGAAAACGTCACGTCTTGGCTTGCTTAGTTTATTCATCCCAGTTATGCCAGCTTGAAACGAGTGGATCATATTGACACGTCATCTTCCAGTTTGATTGACTTGCAGTACATGCAGATTTTTACTTGAAATTATTTGTATTATTTGAGTGTGTTTGTAAATAACTGAGCAGCAGGCAAAGCGTTCCAGTTTACAAGATTATAGATTTGAGTTTAATCTATTAAGAAAGCAAAGGAGATCAATTAATATCCCTAGAAAGAAATCTTAGAGGGTCATGAATCATATCGAAATCTATTTTGTATTTTTTCTTTTTAATCAGACGTAAAACGAAAATGTGACTCTGGCACATGCCGCCAGACAAATTAAATGAGCAGCTTTAAATGTTCCAGCTCCATGCTGCGTGGGAACATATAGCGAGTGTTCAGCGTGTCAAATGATGTCAAGTGTTACAGTTCCCTTCCTGCTGGAAAGAGGAGAAAAAAACCTGAAATGAATTAAATTGAAAGGCCTGTCTTAAAACCCCCTTCCTAAAATGATTAACCCTTCCAGAGAACATTATGGAGTTGAACCCTGAGTACTTTGCGCTTTCTTACCGCCTATAATTGTTTTTTTTCTGTTGTTGGCTTCATCAGTCTCTCTCCTCGTTATATGAAAAGGAGAAAAAATGTCTGAATAGAGCAGGGAAAGTTTCCCACAGTCAGTCCACACAGAGAAATACGCCATTGTGGGTTAGGGTTCCCATCCCTAGGCCTCACACAACTGAGATGGCTTGATGGACAGTGGTTTTATGATTGAGTGACCATTCTTACACTTTGTTCCTAAAAGGAAATTACAAAGGATGTAGTTAATGTAGGAAAGTGAGCCAAGATCTTTCACTCGTGTTAAACAATTCATTCAGGTAGCAGCAGTGCCTTGCAGAATTTATATTTCATCAGACACTTCAGTGAAAATGTACCATCCAATTTTATATAAGATTTTTTTGCTACACATAGCAAAATTGTAGTACTATATGTAACAAATTGTATTATATTTACTATATGTAACAAACTATATGTTACAAAAAGTAATTTATACACAATTAAAACAACATAACAGTTTAACAAATCCTGACATTTGTTTTTCCTACATTTACTATTTGGTACATATACCATGCAGTTCAAAGATCAAAATAATGTGTATGTTCAATAACCAATGGCCCGTGTGCAATACGAAGTTACACATTTATTGCAATACTACTGTATGTGCGTTACAAAGTACTAACTTGTCTGACCTATCACCTTGTATTCATGCTTCCATTGTAAAGGGATATGTTCCATGGTGTCAGCCTCATATGGCCACACAAGAGCCTGACATCACGTGTGAACACTCAACACGTTCATGATAAGGCTCTGATGAACTTGGTAGTTTGACGTCCTAGTGCCATATACTATTGTTGATTTGTCTAATTTAAAACAATAAGGTACATTTATGTTTTCTTACTGTTTAGCAACTGTAATCTGTAAATTGTTGTTATATTCAATTCTATTGTGTTGTGTTCTGTTATGTTCTATTCATTCCCTGCTCTGTTCTGTTGAAATTATGGCTTCAAATGATTGGTATGAATGCATGTATCTTTCATTATCACATTGTGACATTCTTACTCAAATAAAATACCCACGTTGGCTTCTTTATTGAGTTTATTGTAACACTTTTTTGTATCCTCACGTCAAAAACGGGGATCTTGCAACCTGCCCAAACCTCCCATTTCATTTCCTGTATTGGAGGGAAATAAATCCACTTTTAACCAATCAGACGGCACTATGGTATGCATGCGGAAACGCAATGGCGGATAGAAAGAAGCAGCTCGAAGGGAACAAAATGTGTGATAAACCCGTGGAAAACGTCTCAGCTATGTCTTCCATCAGTGAGATATCTACCTACAGAGAATGTATCTCCACAATTTTGAATCTGCTTTCACATTTCGGGAGCGAGGTTGGTTGATAATCTTCTACTTAGCTGAGTGCTGCAGGATTTATCATACTATTATGGCTCATGGTCTCAGACAGCGATTTGCCATAATATTATGTACGAATGAAACTAAGCTATAATGTAATGTTGTGTTTTAATGTGTTTTTTTGCGATGTCGCCTATTGTTATTTAGTAGCATCTATTATTTCTGAATTGAAGTTAGCTAGCCTAGCAAGAATGTTATCGTTGCATCGCCCTTTTGTTGCATTATAGCTCCTCCTTCTTGTTTACTAACTAGTTTGGAACATACCGGCGAATAAATTGGGCATATTTAGTTATGGATAGTTAATTTAATCCCGAGTCGTTAACTAATGAAATAAAGTATATTTTATCAGCCTCTAATGTACATCTTGAGAAGACATTTTGACGTCTTCAGTCAACCAGCTGGGTCTTTGTCTTTGGCTTAAGTTAATACAGTATGGTACGAGTTTGTCAAAATTGGTTTCTTTTTTTTGTCTGGTATTTTTAAAATTCTTATTCAGCTTAAATTAAGTGAAGCTGTTCTCAAGATCAATGTCAGCGTAAACGCACTGGATGTGCCTTCCAGTCAACCTGCTCACGTGTACAACTGTCTACAGCGGCACATTTCAAAACTACAGGTACATTTTTGGGATTATATAGAGTAGCCTCGATAAATAAACATTTAGTCCTGCATAATTCTACTTTTGTCCTACCTCATTCCCTGTGTGTGCGTGTGTGTGTGTGTGTTTGGGGGGGTATGAGATTCACGATTCACCACGTCAACGTGCTGTCCATCCCTCAGGCCGTGTCAGAGAGCCTGAAGCCTCAGGTGGTGGGCGAGGCCTGGCCCTCGCCTGCGACCGTTGCACGCGGCGTTGACATGTCTGCCGCCAGAGCACCGGTGGAGGACGAGGTCCCGGGCTCTGAGCACATCCCACCCCGAGGCCCCGGAGATATGACAGAAGGGGACGGGGAAGGCAAGTCGCAGGATGATGACCTCACGGTTCAGATCAAAGCCAGTAAAAGCGAGGTGAGTTTCTGTGAGCAGAGCAGACAGCTCTCCTGGTAGGAGCCTCTCACAATATCTTAACTGGCCGCTCAGCAAATTAATAATCATAAGTAATTGTCTACCTAAGTAGGCTACGGGAAGAGACGTAATAAATCAAATGCCTGATCAGGACCTGATAACCCAGTTGAGCGCAAAATAAAGAGTCCTTCCCTGGGCTGGAGCCAGGGAGAGCTGGCCATGTTTCCGGAGGGTTGTGACTGAGGACCAGGTCCTTGATGGACAATGAAGAGGATGCTCATTACTCTGAGAGATTGCATGTGAATGTTGAACAAGAGGGCACACATTTAGTTGTATATTTATTTTAGCAGCCAAATAAACTGTGTTTGTACTTGGTCCTTTTTTTCCTTTTCTCAAATGGCAAGCGATTCCACTTTTTTTGGAGGGGTGGACGGAAGGCAGTTGAGAACAATTTTGTATGCTAAGACGAGAATCACGGTGTTTCCCTGTACCAGCCCTTGCTCATTGTCAGAAGGAACAGAAAGGGGACAGGGGATTGATTTCTATCAATAGCTTATAAATCTGGAATATCTCATCTCTCCCCCGAAATGGCTACTCCTGACCTCCCCGCCACAGATTGACAGGAGGATATCTGCATTTATGGAGCGCAAGCAGCTGGAGATCAATGAAAACAATGTGCGGGAGTTCTGCAACGTGATCGACTGCAATCAGGGTGAGGACGGAGAGTGGGGTGGGGGTTTGGGGTGGAGGGGGGGGCTGCCGGCACACAGATTGCCAATGTTTGGGAGAGTGCTGATTTCCTCAGGCGAGAGGTCAGGCTGATCTGCAGAGAGAGAGGAGGCTCAAGTAGCTAACACACTCTGTCTCAAAAATAAGACTAGCTTTGTCCAGAAACCCTCCAGGGGAACGAAGGGGAGAAGTCTTGTACTCCAAAACAAGACTCGAGAAGCACCGTAGTAGAAATTAGGTCACCCTCACTAGAGAGGCTTGTTAAAAGCTCTTTGCCCCTATTAAAATAAATCTTGGCTGCATTAATTCCTCTCGGGTTACTTGGCTGATGCAGATGAGATGTTGTGGATTTCAGATTTTCCGTTTTTTTGTTTATCGATTCTTTTTTTCTGTGCCAAAGAGAACAGTTGCGCGCGGACTGAAGCTGTGTTCACACCCTACCCTGGCTTTAAGAGCCATGTGAAAGGTAAGCTCCCTGTTTGCTCGACTGGCACTTCACAGCCTTCCCAACTTCGGAGTTTCGACAGAGTTCCTGTTGTTGTATTTCCCTCAACACTTTCAAACTCGACACCAACGTCAAACGAAAGTCTTCAAGACATCGACAGTTTGATTAATGACGTGATCGACTGATGTCCTGAGGCCCTGTGTCGTCGGTGTCGCCCATGTTGTTGCAGTCACCCGCGTGGTGAACACCTATGGGCCGCAGACTCGAGGAGGTGGAGGAGGGCAGAGCCAGGGAGGCCAAGTAGGGTCCGTGGGGCCTGAGATGGGCCCGCCAGTCAGAACCTGTGGGAACTCGGCCATCGAGGAACGCCTCCACAACATCGAGACCCATCTCAAGCTCCCGACAGGTGAGGACCAGCTGGAGCAGGCGGGCCTGCGGAGAACACGGTTCCCTCTGAAGAACCTCCAACCACAGCACGTCGCTTACCTGCTCATGTGACATCACTCCTCTTCATGGCATTTCGTTATTCTTTTGTTTTGCTTCCCAGAGGGTCCAGTTCCCCTCACTGTTTACCAGCGGCTGAAGAAGCTGGAGGATCGGATCCTGGAGCTGGAGGGCCTCTCTCCCGAGTATTTCCAGTCCAACGTGAGTTTGGCATTGGTATTTTGAAGTTGAAATGGATTCAAACATTATTATCATAATGTATTTGTGCTGCAGACCATTTCATCCAGACTGATAGTAGGGCGGGGGTGGGGGATTAGAGCCTGGAGCCATACCTATCCTCCATTATACTCCAGGGCCACGGTTTATGTGCTGTTTCTGGGTAGACAAAGGCTGTCTCTGGGTCCTACACGGGTTTGTGTTTTCACAAAAAACGCTGGCCAACCTACAGTTCGACCTTACTACTCTTGACCTTGCTCTGTCTTAACCAGTAAACAGACTTTGTGCGTTAACCTTTGTGGAATAGCTCAGAGGCAGACAGACAAGTAGCTCTGCCGTTGTCCCCAGGAACATTTGGTTTGACATGACCTCCTCTGCTCTCCATACTTTCAGAGTTACCTTCACAAGCGACCAAAGATGGGGTCCGCTCAGGTGCGTTTGGCTTCTTTTAACTTCTGTCACTTCAAATGTTGTGTAAATGACACACAACACACAATTGGTTGGGCAGTGCCTAGAAAAGTTTAGGTTTGCTGGAGGTGTGTGTGTGTGTGTGTGTGTGCGTCCTTGCGCATGTGCTCACACCTTTGTGCGTGTGTTTTCAGGCCTGCAGTCTGTCTGAGTTGGAGGGGAAAATCAGTGCGGTGAAGGCGGCATTACTGAAGAGAGTGACTGAGTTTGGACCTGGATATGGAACTGAATGTTCTCTCTGATCCATCACTCTCCGTCTCTGTCTCTCTTTCTCTGCCTTCTCTCTGACTGACACTCTTTCTCTCTGCCTCTCTTTCTCTCTGCCTCTCTTTCTCTGCCTTTCTCTCTGACTGACACTCTTTCTCTCTGCCTCTCTTTCTCTCTGCCTCGCTCTCTTTCTCTCTGCCTTTCTTTCTCTTTGCCTTTCTCTCACTGCCCCTCTCTATTTTTCTCTGCCGTTCTTTCGCAGGCTCTTTTTTTCACACTCACACAAACACACACATACACACTCTCATCATGGTAGAACATCCATGACGTCTGTCAGTACTGTAACATCTGTAAACCTATGAGGAAGATTTCAACATTAGCCTGTTTGATTATATTCATTTGCAGATAAACATTGTATTTGTTCCCCTATCATCCTCTATATATTTCATTGTGAAGTGGAATAGGGTTGGTTTTGTAAATAAATATTTTTTTTCACAGCCAAACTTCTTGAAGGGGACTGATTAATGGCTCTAATCACACATTGTACATGAACAGTATTAGTCACGCTGTGAATTTGATGGCAATTAATTAAGCTTTGAAGTTATGTAATTCATGCTAGATGTAAAGAGTTTTCATGAACTAGAAATATCTATCAGCAATCCAACCTGTTTTTGTATGGTACTCAGACCCTAAGAGCTCAGTGTGAACATGAGCATGCAGCATTCTATTCCACACCAGGTGAAATATCAAAGCACGCTTCAGAGTAATGGATGTCAATTCTGCTGGTTTGAAATGAGACTGTTGTGGTATGGCTCGGTGCATTGTTAGCGATGTCAGTGTTGGCCTATGCCATGTGAGTTTGTATACCATCTCCTGTGTATATGAACAGGTTATTGAACTGTGTGAGTAATTGGTTTGTGCGAAGGTGCAGTTGATTCGTCTGCCAGGCTGCTGAGTGAGGATGATCCCCCTGATGGCTGTCATTAGAACAAATGACCTGATTACTGAAACGCTGTGTCGAAAACACATGGAGCCCAAACACGCCAGCGGCAGATTGCTCTGTCTGGTGACGTGAAGCGTAGGTTAACCCTCCCAACCCCTCCCCACCTTGACAGGTGATATTATACCTTAAATCGTATTGATACAATTCAACATTTTCACTGGTCATGAAATTCATATTAGCGTAGCACACTTGCTCCTGACTCGCGCAAGTTCTAGAATGTCACGTCTCAACTGTGAATGGCGCCTCAGCCGAACTGATTGATGGAGTGACCTGGAACACAAAACGAGGAACGCTGGCATTGTGCCTTTTCTGGGGGTAGATAATAATCCATTCTCCTGGTGGAGCCGGGGGGGGGGGTCTCTTTTCAGGTGAACCTGGCTCGCTCAGCTCTCTCCCTGGCAGCCTCTCCCAGACTTCTGTCTCCTCGGCCCTGGGCCCACAGCGCTCTAAGAGGGGCCACTTGAGTGCGGGGACAATGTGAGCAGGGGGGGTTGAGGATTGTTCCCCCAGAGCCTTTGTCTCAGACACAGGTCCCTTATATGGGTTAATGAGAACAAATTGGTTGGAGTGTAACAAATGGATTATGGGTGTGGACAAAAGAGGCTGTATTTGGAGGTATGTCCAGTCCAGGTCCACCCATGGCGGGCCTGTTGAGTTTAGCAGGCACACTAATGGGCAAATGAAGTACAGCTCACTAAATATCTCATTATCTTGATCCTGTCTGTTTTTGTGCATGAATACAATGACATTACTCTCACTGCCGGCTGTTAACCCTTGGGCAGATCTGGGGATAACAGACTCATCTCTCTTTTTGAATGCTAGAGATAGAGAAAGAAAAGAGCGGTTGAAATGCTTTGGTTACTAAGTTAACTTAGATCCTACCTCAACCCCTCCAGACAGGATCCTGTCTCAGAGAAGCGCCGAAAAAACGAGTTAAACCACCGTTTTCGAATGCACTGTTTTTTTTCTCAGTCAAAACCCCAAGGCAAATGTGTTTCTTTTCAAACCCACATTGCACACTATACTTTGAGTTCAAGATTACAAAGTCAACATGTCAACACAAGTGTCAGTAATAATGATTACTGCATTTGGGTGGACCCTCTGTGCCTTTTCAGAGCCACAGAGAGGCCCCTCTCACTGACTATACTGCCAGCCTGTCAATCTCTCTACTCCTGGTCTTGGGAATCTTTGGGGAAAATAACAGTTTTCCTTCCTGGACAACCCCCCTCCCTACCCTTCATCATCAGTAAGGAGGTGGGGGGCGGAGGTGGGCAGAAAGAGATTCATATCCATTCATAACTCCCAAACTCTTAATGGGCTTCACCCCCCCCCCCCTCCCCCCCTTTTCTCTTCCTGTGACTCGTCAGCTCCAGGCTTTATCCCTGGGAGCTCTGTGTCAAAAAAGACTGTTGCTCGTTTGTGTCTGGAACAATAAGGAACAAGGTTGGATCTCTCACAGGGGACAAAGGACAGAAAACAGGCTTTTCTCTCTGCAGAACATTAGATTCTGACACATTTTGCCATGGCAGTTTTTTCTTTTTTTTCTCCTTCCCTTCCTCTTTCTCCGTCTGGCCTGAGTGCTCTTGCTGGGGGTCTTTAAGCGACCACCTGTTGGCAGTCTGGTTTTCATTACTGGCACGGCTGTTATCTCTGGGTGCAGAGGCTTGTGGGGGTTAACACACACTCGCAGCCTGCGCGTTCTGTAGCCGTGTCGCTAGGGTTGGACGGACTGCAGAGCAGGTTCCGTTCGGCTCACGGGTTCTGCGGTTCTATTCTTTTCCAACAGCGTTGTGTGTGAAGCTGGGGGGGGGCTCCTGAGCATGAGCGAGTCATATAATCGTAGCTGTCATGTACAAACGCTTCTAAAAGACCCAGATTACCATAGCTCAGGCTCACATTCAAATGGAGATTCTCTTGTTTATTCCATAAGTACAGGCTACAGTTATTTTAAAAGGCACGGACCCACTGGAATTATCTTTCTTTGATAGAAAAACCCACAGTGTTCAGTCAATTACTTTCAGAGCCACCAACCCCTGCGAGTCTTTGGAGATTACATTTGTTCTTTTTTGGAATTGAAATTGGACCATTTCCCTCCCTAAGCAGCTATCAGAATGAATACAGTTGGACTATGATTTTCATGGATGTTGCTTCTGCTACAGTAAATGCACACGCCTTGCAAACACATCAAACACAACCAGCATCAATAAAAAGAAGTGTTTTGAATTCAACATCGACCCCCTTTAGCAGTGGTCAACAAGCAACTGGCAAAGAGATTTGTTTGTCTTTTACATCCTCCACATGAAAACATAACGGACGGTGCTGCTGTATTCCTCAGGAAAACCCAAACCATCGTTTACCAGCGTGTCGTTTTTCATTCACTAGCATCTGGCTGAGAGGTGCTGGGGCCTCGGAACTCTGGAGAGCAGACAGACAGACAGACAGACAGGTTGGTAGACAGACAGACAAACAGACAGGTTGGTAAGTTGGTAGACAGGCAGACTTGCAGGTAGACAGTAAGGTAGATAGGTGGACTGGTAGGTAAAGTGACAGACAATAAGGCAGTCAGACATGCAGGCAAGCAAGCAAGCAGTCAGACAGGCAGGTAGACAGGTTGGTAGACAGACAGACAGGTCGACAGGTTAGTAGACAGGCAGACTTGCAGGTAGACAGGAAGGTAGATAGGTGGACTGGTAGGTAAAGTGACAGACAATAAGGCAGTCAGACATGCAGGCAAGCAAGCAGTCAGACAGGCAGGTAAGACAGGTTGGTAGACAGACAGACAGGTCGACAGGTTAGTAGACAGGCAGACTTGCAGGTAGACAGGAAGGTAGATAGGCAGACTGGTAGGTAAAGTGACAGACAATAAGGCAGTCAGAGATGCAGGCAAGCAGTCAGACAGGCAGGTAGACAGGCAGACTGGTAGGTAAAGTGACAGACAATAAGGCAGTCAGAGATGCAGGCAAGCAAGCAGTCAGACAGGCAGGTAGACAGGAAGGTAGATAGGCAGACTGGTAGGTAAAGTGACAGACAATAAGGCAGTCAGAGATGCAGGCAAGCAAGCAGTCAGACAGGCAGGTAGACAGGAAGGTAGATAGGCAGACTGGTAGGTAAAGTGACAGACAATAAGGCAGTCAGAGATGCAGGCAAGCAAGCAGTCAGATAGGCAGGTAGGGAGATGGACCGATAGACAAGCAGGCAGTCAGACACACACAAGCAGGCATACTGAAAGAGAGAGACAGGTAGACTGACAGACAGGCAGGCAGGCAGCTGCTCTCCCAGGCCCCAGCCCTGCAGCCGTCTCCAGCCTCTCTGGAGTTAAATGTGCCTGTGATATTGCCAGGCTGGAGCAGCGGGAGCCGAATTCAGGCAATTACAATCAAGTCAGGGCATAGTTAGAGCGTGGGCCTTGCACCTGAGCTGGATGCTGATGAGACACTTAGCCCCCCACCCCCAACCCCCCAACCCAACCTCCTCCTACCCCTACCCTGTACCCCCTGCTGGACAACTCTCTCACAGGTCTCTCCACCTCCTTCACCTCTCTCTCTCTCTCTCTCTCTCTCTCTCTCTCTCTCTCTCTCTGCCCTCACATTGCAACACATAATGTACTGTACAAGTATGCTGTGTGCCTGTACTCATTTCAGAGTTCAGACCATGCTGACTGTTTGGCAGGCTGGTTCAGACCCGGCTGACTGAATGACGGCTGTGCATACCCCCCCCCCCCCCCCCCCCCCACATCCCGAACCACCCAGACCACGCCAGTGTACAGACCAATGAGAAAACATGTTCACATGGTCGCTCGCTTTGGTGGTCATAGGGTTTGTGTGGACACTGCTACCCTCCAGGTGTGTAGGGGGCACTGTAGAAGTGTATACTCGTACGGCAATTGATCTGAAATTGTACAGATGGATATCAGTAGCTGTAGTAGTGTCAGAGTGGTTCTCTTCTGTATACCTCCCCATACACTCAACCATACTGCAACCTTCTCACACTGAGACATCAAGATGAGAGCACTCTGATTCTCTCTCTCCTCTCTCCCTCTCCTTTCTCTCCCTCTTTCTGTCTCTCTCTCTCTCTTTCACTCTCTGTCTTTCTCTCTAACTCTCTCTATTGCTCTCTTTTTTTCGTTCTCTCTCCCTCCCTCTCTCACACAGTTTGGTGTCTAATAAGGAGTGGGTGTGCTACGCTGTGGTCAGCTCAGTGCGGGAGAGGGAGGTGCCAATCTTAAATATCCACAACCCAGGAATACGGAGTCACATCCCAGTACTCCAATCACTCTTAGTCCTCGGCGTCCCTCTAGACAAGATGCTCTCAGTCCTCGGCGTCCCTCTAGACAAGATGCTCTCAGTCCTCTGTCCCTCAAGACAAGATGCTCTCAGTCCGTAAACCTCCCCAGCTCACACGACAGCCGGCCGGCACACTTGGCTGAAGTGTCATTAGAGCTCTAAAGAGTCCGGCGCTGTAAAACTCCCAGCTCTGGTGGCGTGTGGAGCCACTATGGATGGAAACGCGGGCATGTCCTGAAGGTATGGAGGAGACAGCTCCTGTTTCCTGACACCCAGGGGCCGACCGCTGGTGTGTTCATCTGAATGGAACCCCGAGCGTGTGTGTCTTTTATGCGTTTGAGTGTTTTTCCTCTATATTTCTTTCCCTCAGTTTTGGGAGATTGCATGCCCCCCCCCCCCCCCCCCCCCCCCCCCCCCCCGCCTGTCTGTCTGGGGTGTCCTGCGTTCATTAAGATTTCACCTGGGTGGTGACTGGTGTTGGTGAGGGGGGATAGGTGGCACACCTCTCTCCCCAATCTCCCTCATAATGGCTGTTTTCTGAGCGTGCTTAGTCTTCCTGGATACCCTGCCTGCCTGGTGGCCAGGGGTTGCCTGTGTCAAATTATTCCATTTTGGTCTAGAAAAAGAAATTGGATTGTGTTGATCCTGTTTTGCTCCTGGGGGGCGGCCATGACATTATCCCGGGCTGACACCAGTGGAGAAGAGGCAATCACAGTGGCCCTCGCTCCCACAAAAACACTCCATCTGCACGGAGAGGAGGAAATAACACCACAATGAGGTCTGGCTCGTCCTCTCCACATCAGCAGCTGGGCCCTGGGACCAACACAATGCAGCACATCCCATAGACAACCTATACACCACCTACACAACCTCTACACAACCCCAATACAACCCCAATACAACCCTATACAACACCTTCACAACACCTACACATCTCCTACATAACTTTTACATCATCTCTACACGTCCCCTGTGCAACCTCTATACAATTTCTACAAAGCCCTTATACAACCTCAACACGACCCCTACACAACCTCAACTCAACCCGTACACAACCTCTCAACAACCTCTACGCCACCCCTATAGACACAGACATGAAGACACACACTGGGACACACACACTGCCAGCTGTACATTGCTAATGCACCTGTCATCACTCAACCAGGCACTTAGATCTTAGTTTCTTTTAGCACCTCAAAAGGTTGTCTACACTGATGCTGGATTGGTGATTTGAATGAACATTATACACTATCCATTCACATGTATATAAATATATTTAACAGTAGTTGTTTTTCATGGGTATTTTAAATGTCCATCTCCCATTACCGAAAATGAATAGAACTGAATTCATTATTAACTATACTTTGATAATTGGTCAGATGTTTGGTTTCAAATTCAGGTTTATAATAAATAACAGACAGCAAACCATTACGTAAGACTATTTATGCGTTACTGTTTATTTTATAAATTCCTATTAAGACGATTTAGTTTCTTTTTCCTGCAAAGACAACCACATTTCCTAATGATTACTTCTACAAATGAGCTACAGTACCCCAAAAAACCCTGCAGAAATGCAGTCTGTAATGTCAAAAAATACTATATCAGAATGACTCAGGGTTATAGACAAAAACCTTGCATAAAAATAAATGGCCCCTTTCGCAGGTCATGCTGTTAGGATTCAGTTAGTATTGCGTCGCTTCTCCCCCTGGGCGGCCCCTACCTGCGGATCAAACGCAGCTCTTTGTGAGAGAGGCCTGACCCCCTACTATTAGCAAACAGAGCAGAGGCCAGCTGACACCACTGAAGATGTGCAGGGCGGGCCAAGGCCTGTGATTACTACCCAATCCTGAAGAGAGGGAGAAGAGAGGGAGAGGCAGAGGCAGAGGCAGAGGCAGAGGGAGAGGGAGAGGGAGAGGGAGAGGGAGAGGGAGAGGGAGAGGGAGGAAAGTGAAGGAGGGACCGAGGGAGAGAGAGAGAGAGAGAGAGAGAGAGAGAGAGAGAGAGAGAGAGAGAGAGAGAGAGAGAGAGAGAGAGACGGGGAATACGAGAAATGGAGAGAGGGGGGGTGAGGGAGAGAGGGGGGAAGAACAGGGTGAGATCGAGAAACTACCCCCCCTCCCCTCATCCCATCACCCCTGCTCCCTAACAGATCCACCTACCTCTGAAAGAGCTGGTAATCTCTGGCAGAGGCTGGGGAAACTCGTTGACATGTAGTCGTGCCGGAGCCATGAAAGCTCCATGAATAATCACTGGAGGGTTGTTTGGGCACAGCGCCGCCCTGCCGCCCTGCCGCCCTGCCGCCCTGCCGCCCTGCCGCCCTGCCGCCCTGCCGCCCTGCCGCCCTGCCGCCCTGCCGCCCTGCCGCAGCACAGATCAGAGAGTGCTTCTGCATGTGAACATACGTGCACATAAAAAGGGTTCATTTGTTTTGAGAGAGGCAGAGGCTTGAGAGGGCCTTCAGATGGATAATTAGTAAACCCTCATGTCAAAAACCCCTTGTATATACAAGCACTCCAGAACATAGACACACACACACAAGCATGTAGGGCATGCATGTGCACACATATGCATCACTGCTATCCCTTCTTTCAGTCAAATCAGATTCACTTCCCCTTACAAACACACACACACATACACACACTCACACACTCACAATACACAGACAAAAACTTCAATTTCATCTACAGGGGCAGAAATCAATCTCACATCTCTTTGGTTAATCCGAATGGCTCTCCACAGATCCTGACACTAATAAGGTATTGAGCAGGTGAGGCCAGAGGCTGAGGAGAAGAACAGAGGAGAGAGGATGGGCCTGGCGTCTGGCTAGGACTGCCTGGCACTGTTCCAGTGCAATTATGGGGCTTGTGTATGGGAGAGAGGGGTGCAGGAAAGATGCTGCTGAGAGGGAGACTGCGAGAGAGAGAGAGAGAGAGAGAGAGAGAGAGAGAGAGAGAGAGAGAGAGAGAGAGAGAGAGAGAGAGAGAGAGAGAGAGAGAGTGGGGGGAGAGAGGTAGGTAGGGGGGGAGAGGGAGAGAGAAAGAGACAAAGAGAAAGAGAGAGAGAGAGAGAGAGAGAGAGAGAGAGAGAGAGAGAGAGAGAGAGAGAGAGAATAAGAAAGAGTAAGTGAGCGGAGAGAAAAAGAGAGAGAAAGAGGGAGAGATGAGGGGGGGGGGTGGGCAGGGTAAAAATCGATCCCATCTGTGGTATGATGGTTAATTAAAGCAGCTCTTGAGCATCTGAACGATGAGAGGCTTGGCTGGAGCCACAGCTCTGATTACTCACACAGAATGGAAGGTTGCTGAGCTCTGAAAGGAGGAGACCAAGAGCTGCCTGGTAGGGTGCACAGACCAAGAGAGACATGTGCATACTCCACCCACACACACACGCACACATATGCATCCACACACACTCATATGCACACAGACACATGTACACACACATGCACAGACACACACACACACAGACACACATGCACACACACATGCACACTCCTGTGCACAGACTCACAAATGCACAGACACACTCCTACTTTCACACAACCCTCTCCCTCTCTCCCTCCTACTCTCTCCTACACACAACCCTCTCCCTCTCTCCCTCCTTTGCCTCTCCTACACCCCCCCCCTCTCTCTCTCCCTCTCTCTCTCTCTCTCTCTCTCTCTCTCTCTCTCTCTCTCTCTCTCTCTGTCTCTCGCCCCCTGCGACCTCTTTCCTCTCTCCCACACACACCCTTACATGCACATGTACATACACTCCTGTTCACAATACAGGGCTGTACATGCATACATCAAAAGGCCCCCGGGCTGCCTGAACACAAATCAATGTTCTTGCCAGGAGAGGCCATTACACACTATGGAACGCTCAATAAAGGGACTTCATGGATTTGTTTTCGCATCCGCTGGGTTCAGCTGAGTTCCGCCAAGGTTTGTGACAGTGGATGGTGCCATCGTGTTCAAAACGAGTGAGAACCACAGGCTTGTGATGGATAGCTTAGGTCGTGGGTGGGAACACTTTGGTGTGACCCCACCCCCTGATGGTGATATATGGTACTGCTCTGTAAACGATCCTTGTGGCAGCAGTGTGTTATTGATACAACCGCAGCAGAAGAGAAGCATGTGTTAGGGACATTTGTGGGAGATATTGTTCACTTGATTAATGAAATTGGAAGTTCATTTTTGCTTTAACATCAAATTATGATTATTTATTGAACATGGACAGTTTATTGATCGTTGGGAGTTTAGCATTGAGAGTTTAACACAGTACGACAGCAACATAATAACACAAAGACAAATGCCATACAGATCCAGTAGACACCAGCACTACCCAGCTGATGGCCCTGAACTCCCAAGAATATCCTTCAACACACCATTTTATAGTACACAGTTCTCAAAAGTCATTGTTCCATCCACAATTACGATAGAAATGCAGCTGTAACATGACTCTCCTGTCATTGGCTCACTCCTTCAAACAATCTGAGTACAACGATCATCAACTCTAGCACAGACAATTCAAGACATTCTAATCCAACTTTAATATGCAACAATCAG
>CM042866.1:15863323-15978323 GCA_023658055.1 Thaleichthys pacificus | reverse complement strand
ACATGCTACCATACTACACACATTGCACCTGTCACCACTACACACGACACTAAACACATTACAGTATGCATAGTACAGACAGACACCACCACTACACACACCACACACAAAGACCACAACCATACACACAGCACACACACTACACACACTACACACACTGCACACAGACAACACTACACACACGACACACAAACACCCCTACACTACACACACTACACACACACTGGAACAGATTATTTTGTGACTGTAACAGCACTTCAGAAAGCATCTGCACTGTAAACATAACACATTAAATATTTGTATGTGAACACAAAATAAAATGGATTGTTAATTTGTTACATAATACTTAATAACTACAGTCAGTGCTCATTACATTATTTATGTATTCCCTTCTGATTGTGTCCTTGTTACTTGTTGTAATGCAAGACCAAAAAAACAACTCAAAAAGGTGAGGTACTGGAACTGTGGAACTGTCGTTGTAACTGAAGTCTAACCAGGTCCTGAGTGTTGCTGGTCATGGTTCCAGCTAGCTATGGTCACAGACCAGGCAAATGATTGACCACTTCTAAACACAACATTCCTGCAGTCTTCTGGCACACCCGACAAACAACCAAACAACAAAGTGACCAAACGACCAGAGTTCTCATTGGCCCATCTTTTGTTCTTTTTTCCCATTCTCTTCTCAGTCTTTTTCTCTCTCACCAGGACAGACTCCTTTGGCGGTGAGACCTTGTAATCTTGGGTAAACATCATCAACTATTTGCTCGTATCGCTCACAGAAAGTATTCCCTGGGTCCTTTGTGCTGCTATCAGTTGTTTAAAGAGGGCTGTGCTGTAATGGCAGCTGGGGCCAGGCCCTTTGAACAGCCGACTCACCTGGAGGAATACCAGCCAATCACATGCTCCATAAATCACACCCTCAGGTTGAGTGGACTCCTCCCCTCCTCCATCCTCCGCTGCCCTCTGCTTCTCTCTCTCTCTCCCTCTCTCTCCCCCCGTCTCTCCCTTCCTCCTGCCTTCCATCTTTCCTTCCTTCGCTAACACCCTCTTTCTCCCCCTCCCGCCCTCTCTCTCCCCCTCCCGTCCTCTCTCTCCCCCTCGCTCTCTTTCCTCCTCCCTCCCTCTCTTTCCCCCTCCCCTCCCCCCTTTGGCCCTCTCTCTCCTCTCTCCCCCTTTCCCCTCCTCCCTCTCTCTCCCCCTGACCTCCCCCTCCCTCCCTGGGCTGCAGAATGAGAGGCAGCTGGTGGAGCAGAGCTGGAGGGTGAGTTATGGCTGAGGTACATTAGCAGAGAGTTGAGTCTCTTCTCTGGCCTGAGTACTGAGTCAACAGTGGGCACAAGAGAGCGTACCCTCACATTTACACACTCTGATTTAGGTGACAGAACCTGCCGGAACTGTGGAGTCAGCGGGGTGGACATGTACCCTCTTTTACCCTCCCGGGACTCACGCACTCACATGCGCACACACAGGGACACAAACAGGTATGCATACACACATAACACACACACACATGGGCACACACACTCACAAGGACATAAACAGGTACGCACACACACATCACACACACACAGACTTACTCTTATGCATGGACACACTCTGACACACAGGCACACACACACACACAATCTTTCCGGCCTCTTTTCTATCTTCCATTACAAAGAGGTGAAAGGAAAAGGGTTCAGATCAGGGCTGAATCCATCTGCACCTTGGTAACAGGGAGAGAGAAGGAGAGAGAGAACAGGAGAAAGAGAGGGAGAGGAGAAAGAAAGAAAGAAAGAGAAAGAGAGAGGAGGAGAGAGAGGAGACAGAGAGAGAAGGAGAGAGGAGGGAGAGAGAGAAAGAGAGAGAGGAGAGAGGAGAGAGAGAAGGAGAGAGAGAAAGAGAGAGAAGGAGAGAGAGGATAGAGAGAAGGAGAAAGCAGGAGAAAGAGAGAGAGAAGGAGAGAGAGAAAGAGAGAGAAGGAGAGAGAAGGAGAGAGAGAGAGGAGAGAGGAGGGAGAGAGAGAAAGAGAGAGAGGAGAGAGGAGAGAGAGAAGGAGAGAGAGAAAGAGAGAGAAGGAGAGAGAGGATAGAGAGAAGGAGAGATGAGAGAAGGAGAGAGAGAAGGAGAGAGAGAAAGAGAGAGAAGGAGAGAGAGGAGGAGAGGGAGAGACGGGGAAAGAGAGATAGAAGGAGAGAGAGAGAAGGAGAGAGAGAGAAGGAGAGAGAGAGAAGGAGAGAGAGAGAAGGAGAGAGAGAGAAGGAGAGATATCCAAGCCCCTGCTGTGGTGAGTAAATACAGCCTAATGGCCACTGATTAATTCTACATTGCTCTCATCGGGGCAGTAAAAAGAAATGTAATGACCTGCATTTCTGCCCCTCTCAATTTTCCTCTCTCTCTCTTTCTCCCTCTCTCTCTCTCTCTCTCTCTCTCTCTCTCTCTCTCTCTCTCTCTCTCTCTCCCTCCAAGACCCCCCCCACACTCTTTCTCTCCATTTCTCCCTCCTTTTTTTACAGTTTTTGATTATGAATTAAGATGGATTGTAAATGGCATACTGTTGGTTAGTCTCCTGATTGCCGTATTTGATTAAGAAATGTCAGTGTGCATGTTTCCCCCTTCTCTTTTTTCCCTCTTTCCGTTCTCTGTAAGGTTCGCACGGGCTCGACGAACACAATGGCCTCCACTCTCAGACGATACGTCGCCAACAGCAAACTTCAGCTAATCAAACACATTCTTCCTTCTTTTCTCATCCATCTTTTCTCATTTTGCCTTTTCAAGACTTTCTGTGTCTTTTTTTGTATCAGGTGTGAGATACCAACAAGTGAAAATCATGTGCAATTAAAGAGTATTGAGATAGTGGTTGTGAGGAATGAAAGGCTCATGGTAGAAGGAGAACGCAGTCCAATCGTTCTGTCCCACGTAGGGCTGTTACCAGGCTGTGGTCCAGCGCGATCACATTGTCACACAAGTTTTCAGACACAAGACGCTTTCAACTTCCTCTATCTTTGTTTTTCATAGTATCTTTTTCCTTCAAAGTCCCTGGCAGCTTGGAACGTTCGTGGGAACCTGTGAGATTCAGAACGTTCCGGGGGCTCACATCCTGTCCCACAATACCAGTCAGCCTCGTGGGGACACACGGTGTGTGTATGTGTGTGTGCCAGGTAATTTCCTGTGACCATCAGCACACTGAACACGGCCCCTCTGCATCAACCAGAAGAAACACTTAACAGGGTCAGATCCAGTGTGCACAAAAGAGAATTGATTCTCTCGACAGAAGAAAAGCCAAGGACAGTTTTCCCATTTGCCGTGAGGAATGAGAAACATGGGCGCTGTGAGGAAGGAGAAACAGGGGGCGCTGTGAGGAAGGAGAAACAGGGGGCGCGTGAGGAAGGAGAAAAGGGGGCGCTGTGAGGAAGGAGGAACAGGGGGCGCTGTGAGGAAGGAGGAACAGGGGGTGCTGTGAGGAAGGAGAAACATGGGGTGCTGTGAGGAAGGAGGAACAGGGGCGCTGTGAGGAAGGAGGAACAGGGGGCGCTGTGAGGACGGAGGAACAGGGGGCGCTGTGAGGAAGGAGAAAGATGGGGCGCTGTGAGGAAGGAGGAACAGGGGGCGCTGTGAGGAAGGAGGAACAGGGGGCGCCTGTGAGGAAGGAGGAAACAGGGGTCGCTGTGAGGAAGGAGGAACAGGGGGCGCTGTGAGGAAGGAGGAACAGGGGGCGCTGTGAGGAAGGAGAAACAGGGGGCGCTGTGAGGAAGAGGAACAGGGGGCGCTGTGAGAAGGAGAAACAGGGGGCGCTGTGAGGAAGGAGGAACAGGGGGCGCTGTGAGGAAGGAGAAACATGGGGCGCCTGTGAGGAAGGAGGAACAGGGGGCGCCTGTGAGGAAGGAGGAACAGGGGGCGCTGTGAGGAAGGAGAACATGGGGCGCAGTGAGGAAGGAGGAACAGGGGGCGCTGTGAGGAAGGAGAAACAGGGGGCGCTGTGAGGAAGGAGGAACAGGGGGCGCTGTGAGGAAGGAGGAACAGGGGCGCTGTGAGGAAGGAGAAACATAGGGCGCCGTGAGGAAGGAGAAACAGGGGGCGCCGTGAGGAAGGAGGAACAGGGGGCTCTGTGAGGAAGGAGGAACATGGGGCGCCGTGAGGAAGGAGAAACAGGGGGCGCCGTGAGGAAAGGCCACAGGCAGCAGAGAAACACGCTGGTCTTGATGATGGAGGAACTTTAGGCTGGCAGGTTACAGAGGAGATGGAGAGGCAGAGGGCCAGACATGGGAGAGGATGTGGTTCCTGGTTCTTTTGTCCTGGCCGGCCTCATCAGAGGACCGAAAGGTGGAAGGGAGAGGAGAGGAGAGAAAGGGGCAACGTGCCACACCTCCAGCACAACGGGCTCCCGCTCGGCAGAGGAGGGACAGCCAAGGCACCTTGAGAGGGACCGGGCTGAAGATGAGCGGAGCGAAGGAGGGAGGAGGAGAGGGGAGGGAGGGGGGAAGAAGGTGAGCAGGACGCAGGGTGTTAATGAGGGGAAAGGAGAAAGTCGAAAAGGTTCCGGCGGGTTCTTCTTTAAGAGGGTGGCCCCTTGTATTATGTTCTTGACTCCCCTCAGGGGGGTTCTAATGAAGCTCTCTAGATCGGGAGGATGGAGGGGGGGGGGGGGGTGAGGCGGTGAGGTGACAGGCAGGGAGGGTGGGGGGGTGGGGCACGCTCATCTCAGGGCCAACCTTCTGAGGAGTCGGCCAAGGACCAGGAGAGTAGAAGGATGAGAGAGCGAAAGAGAGAGGGAGAAAGAGAGAAGCAGAAAGAGAGAAGCAGAAAGAGAGAGGAAGAAAGAGAGAGGCAAAAAGAGAGAGGAGGAAAGAGAGAGGCAGAAAAAGAGAGGGAGAAAGCGAGAGGGAGAAAGAGAGAAGCAGAAAGGAGGAAAAAGCCACTGGAGAAAAACAACAAGGGCTCTTTTTCTCAAGACTCTCCAATACGGCCATCTTTCCCTCCTTCTCCTCCTAACCTTTATAACCTTTCCCCTCGTCTCTCCTCTTCCCTCCTTTCTCCTTCTACCTCTTCACCCGGGAGGAGATTTGTAATTGTCACAAGTTACAAGTCTTGAGAGATCTTATGGAGAACTTGGGCATGAGCCTGTGGAGACTCTAAATAAGGAGTTCTGTATTTGTATTTAAACAGTATATCATATATTTTGTGCTTGGTAAATGGTGGCTTTTTAAAGGACATGGACTGCATAGAGTACAATTCACTTCAGCTGCTGGTTACCTTGTCAGATAGAACTGATGGTCCACACAGACTGTAATCAATTATGATGCCCCACCCCCCCCCCCCCCCTCCTCCCCCCACCCCTTCCTTAGAATGTCTCAAAAACGTAAATAATTTCACATCCTGCGTTACATTTTCCGTTATCCGCCCCCCCCCCCCCCCGCCCCCTCCCCTCCCCCCACACACACACACACCTCCCCTTCCCCCACCCCCCCTCATTCTCCTCTCGGGGAGCGTGAGAGTATCCATAAACAAAATCAAAGGGTACAGTAAGGTCTCTAATCAAGGCAATCAGAGCTGTTTTCAGAGGTGCACAGCACAGGAGCTGCGCTGGTCTCATCTTTGTCTGCGCTTTAATTACTTGTTTCTGCAGTTTGATGGAGGGGGGTGACGGGGGTGATTGTGCCTTATCACCTATCGGGGGAGGATAAAGGACTAGCCAATTACTTTGTTTGGATGCTAATGATTGCATTTCATTAGTGGCCTCTCTTAGCCCTCCTCACCCAGTAAATGAATGAATATGCCGTAATTTCAATTATTGGAATTATGAAAATTGCTTTTAAAGAAGACGACACGGGTATCATCAGCTTTCCGCTGTGACATAATGCCATTTTAATTTCTATAATAGTTTTAATTGTTGGTAGCCCCGCCGAGCGCTAATCATTTAATTGTATTGTCTTTTTCCCGTTTCAAACACCTACACCCCCCGAACACCCCTCTCCTTCCCGCCAAACCCTGACGACACAAAGGATTCACAATCAGCGTCATCTCCAGAGAGAGGGACTACGAGCTAAACAAGTCGGAGGCCTGATTCGAAGTTTGCTCTGCGCTAACCAAGGGCAGTTACCGCTCCCTCTCTCTCTCTCTCTTTCTCCCTCTCTCTTTCTCCCTCTCTCTTTCTCCCTCTCTCCCCTTCTCTCCCTCTCTCCCTCTCTCCCTCTCCCTCTCCCTCTTTCTCCCTCTCTCTTTGTCCCTCTCCCCCCCCCTCTCTCTCTCCCTCTCTCTCTCTCTCTCCTCTTCTCTCTCTCTCTCTCTCTCTCTCCTCTCTCTCTCTCTTTCTCTCCCTCTCTCCCCCTCCCTCATCTCTCTCCCTCTCTCCCCTCTCTCCCTCTCTCCCTCTCTCCCTCTCCCTCCCTCCCTCCCTCCCTCTCTCTCTCCCTCTCTCTCTCTCTCTCTCTCTCTCTCTCTCGCTCCCTCTCTCCCTCTCTCTCTCATGGTGTTTCCTGTGTATCCTGGTCTGATGGTGTTTCCTGTGTATCCTATGCTGGTGGTGTTTCCTGTGTATCCTGTGCTGGTGGTGTTTCCTGTGTATCCTGTGCTGGTGGTGTTTCCTGTGTATCCTGGATCGTTTCCGTGACCTCTGACCCTGAGTCAGGTTCACTCTGCCCGTCTGAGCTGCTGGTGGGAGTCACACGAGGAGAGCAGGGGTGGAGTGGAGGGTAGACGGAGGTATGCACATGCTACACCCTCTGTTTTCCTCATAGGTACAGTCAACTCACTTTTTGATCTCAGCGTTTGACTGTCTGGTGGCAGCTTGGTCATTATGACAGTGTCCTCTTCGTGTGAGTGGAAAGCAGGCAGAGCAGTCTGGGTCAGGCCAGCCATGCCTGAAGCAGCCAGTCAGCAGCCAGTCAGCAGCCAGTCACCTAATCAGCCAACCAGCCTGCCAGTTTGCTAGTCAGATGGTTAGCCAGCCAACCAGTCAGTCAGGCACTCAGCCAGCTAGTCAGTCAGTCAGCCAGTCACCTGCCTAGCAAGCCAGCTAGTCAGTCAATCAGCTTGTCAGCTGGTCGGATAGTCAGTTAGCCAGCCAAACAGGCAACGGCCAGTTAGCCAATCAGCCAGCCAGTCTAGCAGTCAGTCAGTCAGCTTGTCAGCTGGTCAGATAGTCAGCTAGTTAACCAGCCAGGTACCGTCCAGCCAGCCAGCCAGCCAGTCCAGCAGTCAGTCAGCCAGTAAATCAGTCAGTCAGCCAGCCACCCAGTTAGCTGGTCAGCTAGTCAGTCAGCCAGCCAGGCACCCAGCCAGCCAGTCAAGCAGCCAAGCTTTCGCCCCTCTTTAAGTAAGAGCTTTGAGCAGCTCTCCACCATTTCTGCTCCTTCTGCCTCCTTGAGAGCGAGAGAGAGAGAGAGAGCGTAAGAGTGAAAGAGTGTGAGAGAGAGAGAGAGAGAGAGAGAGAGAGAGAGAGAGAGAGAGAGAGGAAGGGAGAGGGAGGAAAGGGGAATAGAAGGGGAGGGAGAGAGGGGAAGAGAGAGCGAGAGAGAGAGGGAGGTCAAGTGTACCCCTCAAACAAACATGAAAAGACACACTCAGATGCCCATGCAGAACACCTCACAGAGCTTTTTAACCACAGCAATTTCTCTTAAACGCAGGCCATCACGACAGAGCCAGGAAAGAGGGAAGGGAGAGAGGGAGAGAAAGGGCGAGAGCGGAGAGAGAATGGTGAGACGGTGGGGGAGAAAGAGAGAGCTGTGTGTGTAAGGGAGGATCTAAACAGGACTCCATTATAGGACTCCACAGGAGTACCATCACCTCCCCCCTGTATCTCCTCCGGCATCTCCCCCAGTGTCTCCCCCAGGACCTCACCAGTGCCCCTCCCCGCCCATCTTCCTGCAGGTGAACGGGGGAGGAACAGAATGTTTACCCTCTGGTCAAGACAGAGGTTCCTCTGCCGGAAGAGAAACAGAGACTCCACGACCGAACCCATTAAAGACAAGAAGAAAGGGCAGGAGGAGGGGAGGAGGGAGGAGGGGAGGAGGGGAGGAGGGGAGGAGAGGAGGAGAGGAGCAGAGGAGGAGGGGAGGAGGGGAGGAGGGGAGGAGGGGAGGAGAGGAGCAGAGGAGGAGGGGAGGAGGGGTGGAGGGGAGGAGGGAGGAGGGAGGAGGGGAGGAGCAGAGGAGGAGGGGTGGAGGGGAGGAGGGGAGGAGGGAGGAGGGGAGGAGGAGAGAGGAGCAGAGGAGGAGGGGAGGAGCAGAGGAGGAGGGGTGGAGGGGAGGAGGGGAGAAGGGGAGCAGAGGAGCAGAGGAGGGGTGGAGGAGGGGAGGGAGGAGGAAGGATGAGACCGTTCTGCCACCAGCTCCTGTGCAATTGTGCCACCTGGTGTCCGAAAAGAGAACTACCTCTTGGCTGCAGATGTTTTGACTGGAACAGAGATCAGCGCTGTTGGTCTGGTGAAAAGCGTTGCTCTGATCAAGGCTGAGACTGAGACTGTAAGGCGCATTGATGGGAAAGCCTATCAGAGACGTTGTGTTGAGGATGTTTGGTTGACTTGCATCCAAGAGTCTTTAACCCTGTGGGAGAAAGGGAACAGGAGAGAGAGAGGAGGAGAGAGAGTAGGAGAAAGGGAGAGAGAGTATGAGAGGGGGAGAAGGAGACAGTGGAAGAGAGAGGGAGTGGGGGAGAGAGGGTGGCTAGCTGTCATCTACAGTACTGGTGGGACACAACTTTCATTCTGCGTGTGTAGATGACGTCTTCTTGCTATGTTGTCTGTGCTGTGTGTGTGTGGGTGCGGGTGGACGAGGAAAGGGTGTGTGAGTGTGTGTATGTGGGGGGAGGGGGGTGGGGGGTGGTACAAGGAAGAAAAGATTCAGGAGTCATTCTATTGCTCCACAAATGGATTTGGCTAATAGAGAGGGCCTCTGATCCTAGCTGGAGCACAGCTGCAGCCCTGCTAATTGGAGAAAGTGAAGAGGAGAGGATAGAGGAGAGGATAGAGGAGAGGAGAGGAGAGGAAAAGAGGAGAGGAGAGGGGAGGGGAGGGGAGGGGAAGAGAGGAGAGGAAAAGAGGAGAGGGGAGGGGAGGGGAAGAGAGGAGAGGAAAAGAGGAGAGGAGAAGAGAGGCGAGGAGAGGAGGAGAGGAGAGGAGAGGAGAGGAAATTAAATGAAAGGAAAGGAGAGGAGAGCAGAGGAGAGGCGAGGTGAGGAGAAGAGAAGAGAAGAGAGGAGAGGAAAAGTGAGGAGAGGCCTATTTCTCACCTTGTGACAGTAACACACATAATTTGCACACCCTGCACTTTGACAGCACACACACACCTATGTGAGAGAGAGGACCAAAGTCCACGATGTACTTCACAATAGGTACGATGGCTGCAGCACGGATACTACGTTGGTTGGGTACATACTTTGTGCCCGTTTCCCTGGAAAGAAGCAGGGAAAGAGATAGAAAGGAGAGTGCTCTTCGTGTGTGTGTGTATTCAACGGGTAGGGGTCTTCCCCACTTTCCTCACACACAAAGAGCTGCTTTATGTGCTCACCAGGGGGGCTCTCAGAGAGCCCATTAGCTCCCAGGGAGAGAGCACGGGGGGCATGGGGGGGTGGGGTGGAGTGCGAGGGAAAGAGAAGATCCCCAGACAGCCTATAGGAGGTTAAGGGGCTTCCAGGCCAGGGGTTACCCTTTAAAACTCACCCAGGTTGGAGCTACTCTCTGGAGATAAGGCATGGTAACTGTGATTGGTCTCATGACAGGGAGGAGGTGGTTGATGGGGAATGCCGTCTCAGAAAGAGATGTTGTCTTATGAGTCTGACAGTAAAGTTGACGTGAAGTGAGCCTTCGGTACGATGGAACGGCGTCAGTGCAGGATTACATGAACCACATGCAGACCAGACACAGAGACATGGGCCTTGCTCACACACACACACACACACACACGTGTGCTCATCATGCACACACATAAACACACACACAAATGCCGGACACACACGCACACACAAATAGATGACACCCACACCCTCACACACACATAAACAGCAAACACACACACACACACCAACATACACACACACATAATGACCAGACACCAGACACCAACACACACACATAAATACTAGACACACACACACCAGACACCAAACACACACACACACATAAATAACACACACACATAAATAGCAGTCTCACACACACAGGCTGTCCCTCCCAACATGTTTCCTTTGTACTGGCCATTGTAGCAGTTTGTCTGGGACATATGGCCTGGTTTAGGGAGCTAGACCCCCAGCAGCTGAACCTTTCTCCCAGGGTCACAGAGGTCGCTGGGATTGTGTTCCCCACTAATTCCCCCTTTCACTGACTCCAGATCAGAGTCTATAATGATCCGGGCGGTCCAGCTCAGGGATTAGGGCAGGCTCGGAGATTGGTGTGGTGGGGGGTGGGGGGTGGGGGTGGGGAGATGGAGAGAAAGAGAGAAAGAGAGAGAGAGACACCCCCAAAGACGTTAAGATGCGACATTGTAGCCACTGTTTTAACACAGTGATCAGTTGACAGCCCTACCCCCCCCCCATACACACACACACACACACACACGCACACACACATGCAAACACACAAACGCACAGGCACCCAAACATTTCCACCTCCTTTTCCCAAATGGCTGGGTAAACATTATCAAGGGTGAACGTGCGCGCATGCTGTATGTAAGTATCTGTGTCTATATGACTTGAGCTTATCGTGGTGGTCTTGTGCTGATTACTCCCCTGATGAACTCCTACAATGTTCCTCTGGTGTCTCTTATGTTCTCAGAGAGATGAGACACTGTTGACATTATTGCAACTACAACCTCTGTTACATCTACAACTGTTCTTTCTCTTCTTACTGTGTAATGAAGGTTGGTTAAAGGTTGTCTGCCAAGTGTTGTGTATTATAACTATTCTTATATTTCGTTTATCCTATTTCACAAACATTACTAGAGGACAAACGACGCAGTAGTTGTAACATTAATGTACTATCCATCAAATGTTTTTTCTCCAACTCTTCCTTGTTTGTTTTATGTTTATGTTTGTTTATTTTTCTCCACTGAATAAGTCAGTCCTTGGAGGCTGACAGTCACTGATTTGAGTGGAGCAACAAGGGTCTTCATTAAAAGTCTATCTGGTCGAGTACATCTGTAATTCTTGAGTGGTGTCCTTGTTTTATTGGATTGTCATTTATGCAGAATGTGAAGGACAGGCAACCTTTCACAGGAAATTGAACACCTCCCTGACAATCAGTTGTATGTTCTGTTCTGCTTATGTAGATGTAACACAGCAGATGTAGAAACCAAATGAAGAGCTCTCTGCAAGCGAGCGCAGCTCTCCTGTGGAAGCCAGGACCTCCCTCTCTCTCTCTCTCTCTCTCTCTCTCTCTCTCTCTCTCTCTCTCTCTCTCTCTCTCTCTCTCTCTCTCTCTCCGCCTGTGGAATTACCTTTCCGATCTGCTGAAAAACTTTCTTTCTCTTGTTTAGGTTTTAATTCCATCGATTTCCTCGTTCTCTCTTTTGATATCCCTGTGTCGTCGTCGTCGTCGTCCCCCCCCCCCCTCCCGCCCCTGAAAGGGACTTTAATTGAAATTCATGTTCTCAAGGACCGGAGCCTGAGCAAGGCCAGAAGATAATAGGGTGGTTTATTTACACGGGAGGGGGGTGTTGATCTGCCCCCCCTTCTTGGCTGGGAGAGGCTGGTCAGGGTCTGTGGAGGCCGACAGCTGGCCCAGCTTCATTAGCATGGCAGAGAGGACGGGGAGCGAGAGCAAGAGAGGGAGCCTGCTTAGAATGCCTACGATCACTGGGGGTAGGTCTGACTTTGGACCAGGGCCAGGGCCAGGGCAGAACCAGGACCAGGGCCAGGGACAGGGACAGAACCAGGGCCAGGGCCAGGACCAGGACCAGGGGCTTCAGAAGCAGGGTTTAGGGTTTATGGTTTTGGGAGCTGGTCCTAAGCGACAGACCCTTGCTGGAGACAGTGGAGAGATCTTAAGGCCATATCCTATTGACATCTACACTAGCACAGGCAAAAGGGACAGGCGATTGTTCCCTACCCTTCCAAACAAGCATTGTCATGGCAACCAGCGAGCACTTCAGACTAGTGGCAAAGCTCCACATATTTGCCCTGAGTTTAAATTCTCTCTCTGCCTCTCTCCTTTTCTGTCTCTATCATTCTCTGTCTGTCTCTTTCTCTTTTTCCTACGACAAAATTCAGTTGTACAGCATGATACACATTCAGTCACACACACATATGCACACAGAACACAGAAGCATGGATAGCAGAATGAGAGCAAGATATAGCAAAACAAACAAAAACATGAAGGAGTTAGGTGGGGGGGTCGGAGGGGGTGAGAGATGAAAACGTGAGCACCAGCCTCCAGCAGTGACCTCAGACAGGAGAGGGTGAGGGCAGGCCGGACCACGGGGCCACCCTGGGCCTCAGGCAGGAGAGGGTGAGGGCAGGCCGGACCACGGGGCCACCCTGGGCCTCAGGCAGGAGAGGGTGAGGGCAGGCCGGACCACGGGGCCACCCTGGGCCTCAGGCAGGAGAGGGTGAGGGCAGGCCGGACCACGGGGCCACCCTGGGCCTCAGGCAGGAGATGAGGACGCTCAGCCAGGTCTTTATAAGCACAGGAGTGGCCATTATGCCTCAGCAATACCGCACCGGGGCACTGCAATCCAATTCTGCCACAACATCCATTCTCCGTGCTGGTTTTGTCTCTCGAGAAGACACATGTCACTTGAGAAGACACAGAGACTGCTTTTTAGAGTCCCCGTGTGGCGGGGAGACGGGGGACACCCCCGTTTTATCTCCACTCCTTCATGTGGGGGAGGAGGGGGGAGGAAGGGGGGAGGGTAAGAGTGTACATTGAAAATGGGGGATCTTTGCTCCCTCACCCCACCCCCTCGCTCTCCATCCATCTCCCTGTCCCTGGCTTTCTACCCCCCAACCCCCCCCCCCCCCCCCCCCGCCTTCTCGGCCCATCCACCCCCTCTCTGGCCGTCCAACCCCTCTCTCTGTCCATCCATTCTCCTCTGCGCAAAAACCGTGCCCGCCCTCGTCATCTACCACCCCTCCCCCTCCCTGTCCACTCCCCCCCCCACCCCCTGTCATCTACCACCCCTCCCCCTCCCTCACCCCCCCCCCCCCCCCCCCCTCTCCCTGGAACGTCCATCCCTCAGGCCTGGCCTGGCAGGTTGCCCACACCTCCCCTGTCCGTGTGCATGCGTGACAGGGCTGCCATTGTGCAGGCGCCACAAAGAACAGGAAGCGAGAGGGTCCGGGGGGGGCGGGGTCTGAAGGTCAGCTCCGTCATGCTCCTCACGACGGACGCTGTTCGGCACCTGATGCACTCGGCTCGGGCGCTGTCTCCCTTCACCTCCCTCATCCTCCCCTCATAGAGGGGGAAGGATGGGGGGACAGCAGCCAATCACAGTTCAGTGAACATTCCGTGTCCGCCATTGATGGTTTGCATCAGTCTTTTGGGTTTAGATGTTGTGTAACACTGACAAACATCAGGAGACGTGAGTCTGCCTATTTACTGTATCTCTCTCTTTCTCTCTCCCCCTTCTTCCCCAGTCTCGTCTGTGTCACGGGGGGTGGCACAGAGGGTGTGGGAGCCTATCGTTGTCATGGGGACCCCTGTGTGTGGGAAGCAGTCCAGATAGAGGGTTTAGTGACTCAAGGTGACTGGACCAGGGGAACAATGGCAGCTCTCCATTAGTGCTAATGGGGATTAGTGTTGTGACACCTGGGGGGGGGGGGGGGGGGGGCATCATGGGGAGAAGCTGCACTTTTCCCCTCCCACTGTCCCCCTTCATCAAACCTACACCAGCTCAACTTCACAACTCGACCTGACTGAAAGAAAGGCGTTACAGACAGAGTCCTTAGTGACTATCTGACGATCTGTCTCTGATCTCTATCCAGACTACTTTAATGTCTATTGGCTTGTTTTTTTGGTCATTTTAGTCATTTTTATTTGCATGTAAGTTGTGTCTGGACACTGATCCTCAAACCTGGTACTGATAGAGTTACTAGGTGTGTTGAATGTCAAGCTAATTAAATCCCCTGCCTTTGACAAAATTAGAATTGCTCCCTGATTGACAATGTGGCTCCAATTATTCCAGTAGATCGTTTCCTCCTACGAATGTGAATTAAAATGAAATAAATCTGGGATGGGGCCAAACCAGGGGTCCTCATCCCACCTCCCTCTCCTCACCTCTCAGTCCCCCTCTCCCCGACCCTCTCCTCCCTCCCCGGGCCTCTCCCCTCCTCTCCTCATTCTACCAAATTCCTGCACTCTGGCCAAGACGCCCAGTCAATTAATAAGACATTGTCTCCTCCCCCTGGGTCGGGGGGTCCAGGGGCCACCCAGGAGCCTGTGGCCCTCCTCTAAAGCTGCTTCCCTGGTGGCCCCCAGGAATGCCAGTCGCTTTGGGAACAGGATGGGGAGGAAGGGAGGGGGGAGAAGGGAGAGGGAAGAATAGAAACAGCCTCATCATCATCAGGCTCCGGGGCGAGAGCCAGTCACAACCCGCGGGGGCAACAAAAGGGGAATGTGTTCCAGTCCCAAGGATCCAAAAGCCCTTCTCTCCACTGTAGTCCAGCCTAGCGTACTACCCACACACACAGACACTCTCACGCACACTCTCACGCACACTCTCCCTCTGAAGCCTTTAAAGGCTGAACTCCTCCATCATACCCTGCCACTGCGCCTGTTTACCCAGAGGACTGTCCTGCCCCCTCCCACTGCCCCCTCCCCTCCCTGACCTGTCCCTATTTCACTCTCACCAGCCATGCCTTAGTCTCTCAGCTGTGGAGTCACTACCATAATAATGGTGACCCTCAAAGACAAGACATCAAGCAGCCAAGAGTTTGTGAACTTAGAAATTTTATTTCAACATTTGAACATGTGACAAACAGTAACAGTATTATATTATTTTCTACAGGTAGAAAGGATTCAAAAACCTTAAAGCCCTTTACTTTTTTTCTCAGATAAACATGTCTTCAAACACATATATCAAACCACAGGACAGGCAAAATCTGCAAACACAAACAATACTTGATTTGAACAGAATTATTTTACAAAATACGCACACACTCCCTTATTGTCCATTGTTAGAAACCGAGTTGATTCAACTGGGCTCCAGCCAATCACAGCAAGGCCCACACCAAGGCTGTCCCTAGTATACTCCAGACAGTAGAAATGCAGTAGAAACAGTTTGGCTCTTCAGTACACACTGTGGTCTATCATCTGGGTCTCAAGACCAAGCACCTGCACACATGCAGTTTCACTATGTTTTAAAGGTTTAGACTTGGCTATGACTTAGCATGTACATTATCTACAGCTGTTTTAAGACACACAAAATAAAAATAATCCAATTTTGGAAACGTTAATTCCCCCCTCACACACACACACATCGACTATACCAATTCCAAAGTGATTCATTTCTCGCATGTAGATTTCTAGCCCAGCTAGATACACCCAAAAAATAAAATATAATGATATATAAGCTTTTCCAAATGTTGTTCTCTTATCTGGAGACTCATCTGATAGATATCAAATCTAGAGCTGATGCAGCACAGTGAGAGCAGTCACAGACTAAAGGCCAAGGAGCTAGAGACACTAGTACACACTGCCCTCTTGTGGTTTCTCTTGGAAAACGTTTCCCTTGAGTGCAAGACATCATGAGGACCACAAACCACACATTGTGAGGGATAAGACTGGATATTAAATACAAGTAATAAATATATATTTCATACTATGAATGCTGTGTGACGTACCCACATGTACTGATAGTAAGGTTTCTGAATTAGACCTTTGGTAAACTAAAGGCTGTTCGTTCGCCTAACAAAATGTAAATCTTGGTCAAATGAAATTGCATCTGATTCACATTAGGTCAACAGTAACTTCCCAATCGATGAGGTCTTTATACTAAGATCCCTTTAGAGTTCCCTTCATGGGAACAAAACACAACAGATATTTAGATGCAGGAGACCCTAACTCTAATAGAAGAGAAACACATTCAAGAGGTTTACACTTCGAACAGAGAGAAGAACCCCAGCAACAACAGAGCTTTGTGATGTCATTGCATTGTGACATCACAATGGACTATTGTGACATCCCTGCATTATGACATCAAAATTATTAACTATCACAATGAATTGATGAAATCACAATGGACCATTGTGCTCTCACAACAGACTAATCCAAATGGACCATTAAAGAACCCTATAACTACATAGACTGATGTCAAATTATCTCAATTTAAAACAAGCTTGGACTGTTTGATTGATAGGGGGAGAATGTACTGTGCATTTCTTCTGGTAAAGCAGAGAACGGTTTGTGATTCCTTGTCTGGTTGCATCCGTGGTGTGTCTGCAGTCCTGCACCATGCAGGGATCCACAACAGCATCCTCGCAGTCACTACAGAGCGAGCAGGAGTGCTCTCCAAAACTGGCTCCAGACCAACAGAGGGCCGTCACCACCAAGCTCTGCACAGACCAACCAACCATCAAGCTCTGCACAGACCAATCATCAAGCTCTGCACAGACCAACCAACCACCAAGCTCTGCACAGACCAATCATCAAACTCTGCACAGACCAACCAACCACCAAGCTCTGCACAGACCAACCAACCATCAAGCTCTGCACAGACCAACAGAGGGCCGTCACCACCAAGCTCTGCACAGACCAACAGAGGGCCGTCACCACCAAGCTCTGCACAGACCAACCAACCATCAAGCTCTGCACAGACCAATCATCAAGCTCTGCACAGACCAACAGAGGGCCGTCACCACCAAGCTCTGCACAGACCAACCAACCATCAAGCTCTGCACAGACCAATCATCAAGCTCTGCACAGACCAACCAACCACCAAGCTCTGCACAGACCAATCATCAAGCTCTGCACAGACCAACAGAGGGCCGTCACCATCAACCAATGTCTCACCTGTCAGTGTGTTCTGTCTCGAAATCCCTTTCCGGGAAGAATTAAAAACCTGATGAACTTGAAAAACCCCAATGAGTGCAAACTTTCACTTAAAGCTGAATTGCATGATAACAACAGTATATCAACTGGCAAATATCCCAAAGTCAATAGAACTAACTGCTACAGTACTGCAAGAGAACAGAGTATCCCAAAAATATCATCAACCAATACCTTACATGACACAAACAAGTATGAAAGTTTGGCATCGAAATGGACCCTGGATCGCGTGTGATAATAGCGACAGCCGAATGACTGTTCGTAAACACACTTCCCCCAGGCCCTCTGTGCCTTCACACCGACAACACTAGAGTATGTGTGCTGTGCGCTAAGCAGGCCTAAGTGTGGGAGGAATTATGTGCCAACGGTAATGTGTTCTAGAGGAGTACAGCGGCTGGCTGGTACGGTTAGCTGGCTTTGTGTTGATCCGGTTCAGGACCACGGACAGCAATGCACAGCCCGAGCCCCATCTCAGGGCTGTCCAACCAGCCAGCTGAGGGAGGTGGACCAGGTCAGTCTGGGTTGGAGAGCAGCCCTGCGGGGAGGTGGACCAGGTCAGTCTGGGTTGGAGAGCAGCCCTGTGGGGAGGTGGACCAGGTCAGTCTGGGTTGGAGAGCAGCCCTGCGGGGAGGTGGACCAGGTCAGTCTGGGTTGGAGAGCAGCCCTGTGGGGAGGTGGACCAGGTCAGTCTGGGTTGGAGAGCAGCCCTGCGGGGAGGTGGACCAGGTCAGTCTGGGTTGGAGAGCAGCCCTGTGGGGAGGTGGACCAGGTCAGTCTGGGTTGGAGAGCAACCCTGCGGGGAGGTGGACCAGGTCAGTCTGGGTTGGAGAGCAGCCCTGTGGGGAGGTGGACCAGGTCAGTCTGGGTTGGAGAGCAGCCCTGTGGGGAGGTGGACCAGGTCAGTCTGGGTTGGAGAGCAGCCCTGTGGGGAGGTGGACCAGGTCAGTCTGGGTTGGAGAGCAGCCCTGCCGTGCGCTAGGTCTCCAGGAGAGCCCATCTCCTGGTGGTCCTCAGCTCCAGGACGATGCCTCCTGAGAAGCTCGGGAAGGAAGCCACCTCCTACTACCTACCAGCTAACCCTCTACAGGCTCCTCCCACAATCTGCAGTCTTCTCCCACTTCCCCTCAGGCTCCTCCCATTCAAAGTTGCCCATCCATCCATTCCACCACCCGAGCCTTGAGCAAACCATCTGTCCTGAATGTGACCCCAGAACGACCTTACTGCAGCTGATTTAATCAGCCGACAGCCAATTAAACACTGATTCGGAGTTAATTGGACTAAGGTGGACTATTCTCTGTGCTGCCAACTTGTATTGAAGCTGACGACCCAGAACACAGAGGCTGCTGACTCAGCAGCACCACAGAACATGAAAGCACACTGGAATCAACACGGCAAGCAAATATGTCCTGTTTGCATGAGACAGGCCAAATAGGTCTACTGTTTGGAAAAGAAATACCCAGGACAGACTACAGACAGGCTCATTAAACAGTGCTTGAGCGAGCTGGGAGCAAGGATAACGCGCACACAAATCGACACTAGAGAAATTGAGTCTCTGAACAACAGAAGAAAAACAGACAGACAAAAAAGGTTCATTTCTGCTACTCGATGGCACACTAACATGCTGTTCTTCAAAGAGTCCGGCTCGTTGGAAGAGCGGACCAGATATCCCAGTACCGCCCAGCCTCCACCAGAGCTGGCTCCCAGGGATACAGAGGCCAGGCTGGGTAACACACAGAGCTGAGCCATGCTAACTAGCTGAGCCCGTCTCCCTGGGGAGGGTTCAATATAGGACACCCCCCTTCCCCTTCCTCTCTGTGAGCTATTAATACACCCAAACAAAGGAAAAGAGGCTTAATGATGCGGCAAAAGACAACTCAAGCGAACTAAGTCGGACGACAGCTTTGCCGTGTTCAGCTCCGAGGTCGGGGCTTTTGAGTCCATGATATTGAGATGTTCTGCGTGCGAGTGTATACAGTACATATGTAGACTCTTTCTACACAGTGGAAGACCTCCGTGGTGAGGCCTCCACGACAGGATGGAGCCGAACGACACAGAACATCTGTGCATAGTTTTAAAGCGTGGAAACGGTTGGTATCAACTTAGCGCTAAGCTTAAGTACTCACACGTAATGACTTGTACTCGTACTGGACAACATACCGTACAGACACGTTTAGAATTACACAAAACACAAACTGTGACATAAAGGATCTTTTTGCATACTTGCATTAAAAAAAAGGAACAACCTCATGCAGATTTTAGCAGCTACCTAAAGGAGTTTTTTTTAATGCTTTGGTTCCGAGTTCTGAATACAATGCAATGGAAGAAGATAGAGAAGAGGCTGATGTGTCCGTTCTATCACTGGGGACTGGAGCCATAGATGAGAGCTGAACACGCTGTCTCATTGGGGTGAGGGGCTGTCTCAGACATGCAGGGGGAACGACAGACTGAAGGGACTGTTTTCATCAGGATCACTGGGATCCCCTGCCACACACACAAGGCTGACAGCTGTGGCATCGAGCGTGGCTGGGGACTGACAGCTTCTTATGTGCCACTGCAGTACATGTGACTCTGTCTTTCTGGTCTGGTATTGTCCTGTCCGGTATGGTCCGGGCTGGTCTGGTGTGGTATGGTCTGGTGTGGTATGGTGTGGTCTGGTGTGGTGTGGTATGGTGTGGTATGGTGTGGTCTGGTGTGGTATGGTCTGGTGTGGTATGGTGTGGTATGGTCTGGTGTGGTATGGTGTGGTATGGTGTGGTCTGGTGTGGTATGGTCTGGTGTGGTATGGTCTGGTGTGGTATGGTGTGGTATGGTGTGGTCTGGTGTGGTATGGTGTGGTACGGTATCATGGGTTTAGTGTGGGGGGGATCCAGCAACCCCATTATCCGTGTCCATCCTCCCCATTTCTGTCCCACAGCCCCCCACTGAGACCCCCAACATCCAGTCATGTGGAGGTTGCGCAATGTCCCCAAAACAGGCCAAGCCTATAGCAGAGCAGTCCTTCTGCAGGGCCAGAGGCTGCTGCCTGACAGCCAATCAGATCAGCCGGCCAGAAGTCACGCTAGCTCATGAGCGAAACCACTCAAAGTACCGTGCCAGTGAATGTCAGGGAGCTAAACACAGCTGCTTCTCTGAGGACGATCACTTATCTATCTAGCGAAGCGTTCATTTTGCAGTGATTAAGTTATTTTGGTTGAACAAGCTCTCTCCTTTCCTTATTTGTAATCCCATCCCCAGAGCAGGACTAAGAACCTACACACCAGTCATGGTGTCCTAGATCTGGGAGCTGACTGAACTGCCTCTCGTGAAACACAACAGGAAGAGAGGACACACATCTCCTTAGATACAGTGATGAACAGGAAGTTTGAATTCCAAAACACCTAGCTGTCTGCTTTTGAAATTCTCCCTTAGGAGATAAAACAGTTTTTTGACTAGAGACTACGGTTCTGACCATGTAAAAAAACACATAAATAAATTAAGATAAAACAATGTATATCCTGTATATATATATAGCATATATATAGACTAATATATATATATATATATATAATAAATAATTTCAGTCTGTGTATTCACATATATAAATATACTATCTTCGCTTTCCCCATAGTTACAGTAAGCTGCAGGACAAAGGCTTGCATTTTGGGTTAGACATGTGTACATAAACGGTAGGTAAGTCCTTAAAGTAAATGGCAGGATAATACCAGGGCAGACCAAACAGAGATGGACAGAAGAAGGCAGGAGTAGACAGAAATAGAGATAGAGGCGGACAGAAGTGGACATGGATAGAGATAGAGGTGGACATGGATAGAGATGGACAGAAGTGGACATGGATAGAGATAGAGGTGGACAGAAGTGGACATGGATAGAGATAGAGGTGGACATGGATAGAGATGGACAGAAGTGGACATGGATAGAGATAGAGGTGGACAGAAGTGGACATGGATAGAGATAGAGGTGGACAGAAGTGGACATGGATAGAGATAGAGGTGGACAGAAGTGGACATGGATAGAGATAGAGGTGGACAGAAGTGGACATGAATAGAGATAGAGGTGGACAGAAGTGGACATGGATAGAGATAGAGGTGGACAGAAGTGGACATGAATAGAGATAGAGGTGGACAGAAGTGAGAGAGGTGGACATAGGGTAGAAAGCTGCTGCTCTCCCAGGTTAGGCTGAAGAGTTGTCCCCAGCATGTGGCCCTGGGGGAGTAGGGCAGCCCTTTACACTGGACACTGGTGACGACCTGATCACATCCCTGATTAATGATCTGTGTGTGCGTAAGCATGTATGTACAGTATGCATGTATGTATGTACGTGTGCATGTGTGCGTGTGAGAGAGATGGTCTATTGCTAGCGATGTCTGAGAGGTGATTGCTGTATCTGCTGCATGCTTAGTTTAGAGGCGTGCACTTGTCCATGCATGGGGCTGACAGCCAGTGGAGGGAGAAGGGTGAGAGAAGGAGAGAGAGAAAGAGAGAGAGAGAGAGAGAGAGAGGAAGAGAGCGCCAACGAGAGAGACAGATAGGTCTCTTATGCGGTTTCACGTCCCTCGGTCAGTTTTACGAAGCAGTCTGTCTCCCTGGCTCTCTCAGTATGAGAAGTCAAAGGTCGGGCGGGGCGGGGGGCGGAAGATGGTCGGGGTCTATGGCCAGGGTTAGGGGCATGCCCCCGGGGGTACTGCCAGAGGGCTGGGGGGCAGCCTCCCCCTCTGGGGAGGTCTTTTCCTGGGACTGGGAAGAGGAGGAGGAGGAGTGGGTGCTCTCGCTGGAACTGCTGCGGGTGTCTGTGCTGGTGCTGGTCTTCTTCATCTTCCTCCTCTTGGCCAGGGGCGCCTTGTCCACCGTCTGCAGGCGGAAACCCTCCCGTTTACACTTGTTGAACGCCTGCATGGGAGACAAACACATTTACAAACGCTTGTCAGATAAACACACCTCAGAGACAAACGCCAACACAGCTCAGAGAAACACCATCACAGACACACCATCACCAGTACACCCACGTGAAACACCATCACAGACACACCTCAGAGACACACCATCACCAGTACACCCACATGAAACACCATCACAGACACACCTCAGAGACACACCATCACCAGTACACCCACGTGAAACACCATCACAGACACACCTCAGAGACACACCATCACCAGTACACCCACGTGAAACACCATCACAGACACACCTCAGAGACACACCATCACCAGTACACCCACGTGAAACACCATCACAGACACACCTCAGAGACACACCATCACCAGTACACCCACGTGAAACACCATCACAGACACACCTCAGAGACACACCATCACCAGTACACCCACGTGAAACACCATCACAGACACACCTCAGAGACACACCATCACCAGTACACCCACGTGAAACACCATCACAGACACACCTCAGAGACACACCATCACCAGTACACCCACGTGAAACACCATCACAGACACACCTCAGAGACACACCATCACCAGTACACCCAAGTGAAACATCATCACCAACACACCTCAGAGAAACACCAACTACACCCATGTAGCAACAATCTCTTTCCCCCACCATACCCCCACAACTCCACCACACCCCAACCCCTCACTCCACCTCCACCTGGCACCCCTCCCTCTTACGTTGAAGGTGGCGTTGACGTAGGTATGGACGGAGGCGGTGGAGGAGCCCAGGATGTCAGGGGTCATCAGGGGGTTGGAGGACAGCTGGCTGTCGTCCTGCAACCAGGTGTTGTACCGCAGACCACACATCTTGATCCTCTTGTCAGGGTCCACCGTCAGCAGCTCTGCAGAGGAGAACACGAGGAGGAGTCACTAACAAGGTCACCAACACGGTCAGTAACACGGTCACTAACACGGTCAGTAACACGGTCACTAACAAGGTCACCAACACGGTCGGTAACACGGTCAGTAACACGGTCAGTAACACGGTCACCATGACGGTCAGTAACACGGTCACCATCACGGTCAGTAACACGGTCACCATCACGGTCAGTAACACCGTCACCATCACGGTCACTATCACCATCACGGTCAGTAACACGGTCACCAACACGGTCACAAACACGGTCCCCAACACGGTCACAAACACGGTGACCAACGCGGTCAGAAACACGGTCAGTAACACAGACACTAACACGGTCACCATCACGGTCAGTAATGAAGTCACCAACATGGTCACAGTCAGCCCTCACCCTGGATGAGGTCCTTGGCCTGCTGGGACACGTTCCTCCAGGCCTCGCCCTGGAAGGAGAAGTCGCCCTGCTTAATCTTCTTCATGATCTCCTCAGCGCTGGTGCGTGTGCCCTGGCACTGGAAGGGCACCTGGCCTGACAGCATGGTGTACTGCAACCACACCAACACAGCACACCGTTAGAACCACTGTTGGAGACACTGGTAGAACCCTGTCAACACAGTTAAATACACTGGTAGTGCCAGTTAGAACCACTGTTAGAACCCCCTTAACACTGTCTGAGGGTAGAATAGAGCTAGAGTAGAGCTAGAGTAGAAGAGAGCTAGAGTAGAGTAGAGCTACAGTAGAATAGAGCTAGAGTAGAGCTAGAGTAGAATAGAGAAGAGAGCTAGAGAAGAGAGCTAAAGTAGAACTACAGTAGAATAGAGCTAGAGTAGAGCTAGAGTAGAATAGAGCTATAGTAGAATAGAGCTAGAGTAGAATAGAGCTAGAATAGAGCTAGAGTAGAGCTAGAGTAGAGTAGAGCTAGAGTAGATTAGAATAGAGCTAGAGTAGAGCTAGAGTAGAGCTAGAGTAGAGCTAGAATAGAGTAGAATAGTGCTAGAGTAGAGTAGAGCTAGAGTAGAATAGAGCTAGAATAGAGCTAGAGTAGAGTAGAGCTAGAGTAGAGCAGAGCTAGAGTAGATTAGAGCTAGAGTGCAGCTCGAGTAGAGCTAGTCTAGCTAGAATATACTCAAGTAGAATAGAGCTATATATAGTACAGCTATAGTATAGTATAGTACAGCTTAGGGCTGGCCGATATATCGAATATTAACGATAATATCGCAATAATTTTGACGACAATGTAAAATGTGAGAAAAAAAAATATCGAATATAAATAAATGTGTTGCTTGTGTTTTAAGATCACCGTCTGGCTCCTCTGTGTTCACACACACACAAGACACACACAGACACCGTTTGTGCACATACTCACAAAGAGCATGTGCAGAAACTGAAAATTGCACGCGCACAGGCACTTTCATTTGCTCTCTTTTTGTCCTGTCACATAAGGACCTCTGCATGAATTGTTCCATGTGAGGTCCATTTTGTCAAGTTGCAAGTGCCATGTTATGGCAACTGCTTAAATTTGCACTACACATTTTGTACTTTGTAACAATAGCTGGTCTATCTCAATTGTTTTGTTGTTTTCTAACGGGGGGCAAAAGAAAATCATGTTTTTTTATTATTTAAATGCAAATGCAAACATATCGAGATATATATCGAATATCTTAAACATTTTGACAATATCGAGATATCACCTTTTTTTTATATCGCCCAGCTCTAGTACAGCTCTAGTATAGTATAGTGCAGCTATAGTATAGTACAGCTATAGTATAGTATAGCTATAGTATATGATAGTATAATACACCTATAGTATAGTACAGCTATAGTATAGTACAGCTATAGTATATGATAGTATAGTACAGCTATAGTATAGTACAGCTATAGTACAATATAGAGTACAACTAGAGCAGAGAAGAGCTAGAGGTGCACTACAAACACTGTACAGCTGAATGTGATGTCAACTTTGCTTTTGATTTTGTTTTCCAACATACTATTGAAAATAATAAAGCAAATGAAGATGACACAGACAAAAATGACACAACCTAATATTTAGTTGCACAACCTTTACAGGCAATCACTGCAAACGTCTCTGTAGCGCTCAGTGAGACTTCTGCACTTGTTAACAGGTATTCTGGCCCGCTCTTCCTGAGCAAACTGCTCCAGCTAGCTCAGGTTTGATGAGTGCCTTCTCTTATCCATTCTTGTGCTTTAAGATGTGTGTTTTGGGTAACTATCCTGTTGGTGGACCCATGACCTGCAACTGAGACAGAACTTTCTGACACTGGGCAGTACGTTGCTCCAGAAGGCCTTGATCATGTTGAGATGTCATTGTGTCCTGCACAGATTCAAGGTACCCTGTGCCAGGCACAGCAAAGCAGTCCCAGGCCATGACGAGCCTCCTCCATGTTTCACTGTAAGGGTGCTGTTCTTTTCTTTGAAAGCTTCCATTTCACAAACACAGAGCTGATGTGACTTGCCCAAAAGGTCCAGGTTTGACTCATCTGTCCAAAAGAAGGATTGTGGCTTGTCAATATGAATTTTTATGTTTGCCTTTCAGAAGTGGAGTCCTCCTGGGTCTTCTTGTATGGAGGCCACTCTCGCTCAAAAAGTGACAGATGGTGCGATCAGAAACTGAAGTACTTTCACCTCGGAGTTCAGCTTGTACCTCTTTGGCAGTCATCCTTGGTTCGTTTCCTACCATTCACACTATCCTTCGGTTCTATCTGGGGTCGATTTTCCTCTTGCAGCTGTGCCCAGGGAGGTTGGCCACAGTTCCATGGACCTTGAACATCTTAATAAAATGTGCAACTGTTGTCACAGAAACATCAAGCTGCTTGGAGATGGTCTTGTAACCTTTACCAAGCTTGTCTATTATTTTCTAACTGATCTCCTCAGACAACTGGCTCTTTTGCTGTTTGTGGTCCATGTTCAGTGTGGTGCACACCAAACGGCACAGTGACTACGTTCCTCCATTTAAATAGGCTGAATGACTGATTACAAGATTGAAGACATGGGGGATAGAAATTAGAGAAATAAATTGGTTTGGAAAATCACTATAATGCTATTTTGTCTTATCTTTTCTAAAGGGTACCAACAAATGTGTCCAGGCCATTTCAGAATATCTTTGTAGAATGAGCAATAATCAGTTTTCACAGCGTCTTTGCTTTATTCTATGACATACCAAAGATATGCAAGTACACATGATGCTATAGCTTTTAATGGCATACTTTTTCTGGAGGAATGAAGCATTGTTTCAATGAGCTGTAAGGTTAGCAACACATTTGAGCACAGGCATTTTTGTGCAGCGTGAGCAGTAGAGCCCAACCGATATATCGGCGGGCCGATATTATCGGCCGATATTGGACATTTTCCAAACTACCGGTATCGTTTTTTTAGGACTTTAAGTTTCATATCTTAAGTTTGTATTTTTATACATTTATCAGAAACTGCATTAACATATTATTTTAGTGAGGAAATAATAACAGGAGTCAGATGGCTGAGCAGTTAGGGAATTGGGCTATTAATCAGAAGGTTGCTGGTTCGATTCCTGGCCATGTAAAATGACGTTGTGTCCTTGGGAAGGCACTTAACCCTACTTGCCTCGGGGAATGTCCCTGTACTTAGTCGCTCTGGATGAGAACGTCTGCTAAAAGTGACTAAATGTAAACTACAAATAACTACTGTTAGGGAAATCAGTTTGTTTTGTTACGCGTTTCTGGATTTTAAAAATATTTTTTTATATCGGCCGGTATCGGAATATCGGATTTTTAAATCACCAAATATTTGTATCGGTATCGGCCTTAAAAATCCTTTATCGGTCGGGCTCTAGTGAGCAGTATGTAGAAGCCTACAGCAATCTCTCTCCTTGACCTGATTATGGCTGCCCGCTAATTTCTCAGTAGATACAAAGAGAGCGAGAGAGAGATAAAGAGAGACAGAAAGAGAGTAGAGAGAGAGAGAGAGAGAGAGAGAGAGAGAGAGAGAGAGAGAGAGAGAGAGGATGAGAGCTAGTGACAGAGAGAAAAATCCCTTTTGGCAGTGCTTGCTCAGTAGTGCTTTTTAATCTCTCCTCATCTGTGTGTGTGTGTGTCTCCTCTCCCTCTCCTTGGCTCTCTATGCTTCCAGAGCACTCTGTACAAAGGCTGTCATGATCCATCTCATCACAGCTCCATACAGCGGGGGGGAGACCCCCCCTCCCCTCCCCCATGTTCCCCAAGGGGGCGCACCCCCCATGATTCTCTCTCCTCCAGGGGGCGCACCACTCTACCCTCTCCCCCAGGGGGCACCACCTCACGCATGAGAGGCCAAGCGGAGAGAAAAGTCTCTCCTCATCTTCCTCTCTCGCTGGCTTTCTCTATTCTACTGCTCTTAGTTCTCAGAAGAAGGCCATTGAATGAGACTGACATTTCCCGCTGGTGGGAAGGAAAAATTCAAGTCTACATGGCTGGTGAAGACCGGTTCTATGGAACTGTGAGTTGAGTCTGGTCTATAGTACTGTGAGTAGAGTCTGGTAGAGTCTGGTTCTATAGTACTGTGAGTTAGAGTTTGGTAGAGTCTGGTTCTATAGTATTGTGAGTAGAGTCTGGTCTATAGTACTGTGAGTAGAGTTTGGTAGAGTCTGGTTCTATAGTACTGTGAGTAGAGTCTGGTCTATAGTACTGTGAGTAGAGTCTGGTCTATAGTACTGTGAGTAGATCCGGTCTCTGAGGAGCCGTTAGTAGAGACTGGGTTTTGTGGTAAATATTCTAATGTGTCAGCACACCACAGGATGCTACAGGCCACTGCTCTGAACAGGAGACAAAGATGTCACACTACATAGATGGAAGACAACACACACACACACACAGGCACACACACAAGTCGTAAACGTAAGATTGACGAAATACAAGAGGCAGGCTGTTCTCTGGATGTTGGCAAAACAGAGGCGGACAAGTAGCACACAGCTATGTTAGCTTGTCCATCATTAGTAGCTGCTATCTTTGTGTGTGCCAGTATGTAGACCAGGCGACTAGGCAGTCTGATCCAGGATTAGGACCCATATCCAGCCCTGTCTTGCAAGGCCAGAGCTGAGGGCTGCATGGGGGCCTGTTAGGTCCCCCTCCCCTCCTCCATCTCTCTTCTTCTCTCTAGTTCTCTCCTCTCCGCTCCCCTGTTCCTTAAATTGTTTCTTTCTTCCCCTCAGTGCCGTTCTCCCTGTAGCCTCCTCTAGCTCTCTCTCCCTTCCCTTGTTCTCTCTCCTCCCCTCCCCTTCTCTTTCTGTCCTTATCTGATCTGTCCCACCTCCCTCTCCCTCCACCCTCTCCCCTCCTCCTTCCCCACTTGTCCTTCACCCTCCTCCCTCTCCCTCCTCCCCTTCTCTTCCTCCTTTCCCATCCTCCCCTCCCCTCCGCTCCCTTCCCACCCTTCGTCCCATCCTCCCCCTCTCCTCCTCCCTCCCCCCCCCCCTCACCAGGATGACCCCCAGGCTCCACAGGTCGCAGGACTCGTCGTAGCCATCGTAGTTGAGGATCTCGGGGGCGGCGTACTGCAGAGTGAAGCACGGCGTCTGCAGCAGCTGGTTGTCGGGCGGCTTTAGCCGAGCAAAGCCGAAGTCTATGATCTTGATCTCCGAGTTCTCCGTGTCGTCCGTGAACAGCAGGTTCTGCAAAGGGGTCAGAGAAAGCCATCAGACCTGTTTCCTGCCTGATATAGGAGTCTGGGGCGAGACAAAAAACACGAAACTAGGCCGATGGGATTATTGTTGCGAGGTGTCAACCCCAACCCCAGACATTCGTTTCTACAGACACTGCAGTTCCACACATCGTCTTGTTAATTGACTTATGAATCAATACTTGGAACTATTTGAAAAATATATATACAGTCAAGTGTATGTGGTTCCAAGGATTATGACCCAGGGGGCAGGGAGTATGTCTCAGGTGTGTGACTCAGGGGTGTGTGACCCATGGGTGTGTGACCCAGGGGTGTGTGACCTATGGGTGTGTGACCCAGGGGTGTGTGACCCAGGGGTGTGTGACCAGGTGTGTGTGACCCAGGGGTGTGTGACCCAGGGGTGTGTGACCCAGGGGTGTGTGACCCAGGGGTGTGTGACCCAGGGGTTTGGGGTCAGGGAGCGTGACCCAGGCAGGGTGCGGTACCTCTGGTTTGAGGTCCCTGTGCACCACGCCCACGTCGTGCATGTGGCTGACGGCCGACTGCAGCCTCCTCATGATGCGGCTGGCCTCCGTCTCGCTGAAGTGCTGCTTCCTGCGGATCCTCTCCAGCAGCTCCCCGCCTCCCAGCAGCTCCAGCACCAGGTAGGTGTGCAGCTGGACACACACACGCACGCACGCATACACACACACATGCATGCACACACATGCACACACATACACACGCATGCACACACACACACACGTACACACTCGCCCAAACAACACACACACACACACACACACGTATAGACACGAAGACACACACGTATGAGTCCATATGCTGGAGCTAGATGAGGAGTTACAAGCACCAATCCATCTTGCTTCTGGAAGCACCTGTGCAAATGTTGTCTACGGTGAAGCACAGTAACACACAGCTTGATATTCTTCACAGAGCATCAGAAACGTCCCAAAAATAACACTTGTGACCGGATTCAGAGATCAAACCCTAGCAGAACAAGGCAAACAAAGTGGGTAGGGAGTAATGTGTTTGTGCGTGTGCTTCCGTGTGTGTGTTCATGCCATGTGTGAGTGTGTGCATGTACGTGTGCCTGTCTGTCTGTGTGTGTGTGTTCATGCCATGTGTGAGTGTGTGTGTTTCTGCAGGGTAGGGTTTCTCATTAAGGTTGCGACCGGGGGAACAAAGGCGAGGCAGGGCGAGGCGGCGGTGCTTTGATCTGGGGCCGGGAGCCACGGTAACAACCCCACAGCGCTCCTCTGCTCGGAGTACTGATCCTCAGCCTGAAGGGCCAGGGCTAATGAACCTCAGCAATATCAGCCATCTACACACACCCCTTCCATACACACACAGCCCTTCCATACACACACACACACACACCTTCCATACACACACACACCTTCCATACATACACACACACACACCTTCCATACACACACACACACCTTCCATACACACCCCCCCCTTCCATACACACACACACACCTACCATACACACACACCCTCCTTCCATACACACACACACACACACACCCCTTCCATAAACACACACACCTACACACACCCCTTCCATACACATACACACCCCTTCCATACACACACACAAACACACTCATTCCATACACAAACACACACAAACCCCTTCCATATACACACACACCCTCATGTATACAAGTCATCTGTCATCTGCAAAACACTCTCACACACACTTGCCATACACACATGCTGACACACACACACCCACCCTTGCGCATACACACACCTGCAACACACACTCCCTTACATACACACACACACCATAAACACATACTGACACACGCTCGCACGCACACCCAAACAAATGACACGTCTACTCAGACGCCAGAGTCAGTACACATACAGCCATCTTGTTTGTCTGATCAAGTGAAGACAGATCTGAAGGACTTCAGACTGGGGTCTCTCCATTCACGTAGCGGCCGTCAGTGTAGCACGTAACACTGTTGGTGCAACAGGGCAAGCGGTTCTACCCGAGCCCCAGGAGAGGGGAGATGTTTGTAGGACGATATGGAGAGAGAGAAGTCCCACTGGGCCTCTCACTTCCATCCTCATCTACTCTGTTCTACTTCTCTGACAATAAGGATGTGGTCTCCACAGATGAGGGGGGGGAGGGGGGGGGAGACAGAGAGAGACCCAGAGAGAGAGAGAGGCAGAGAGAGATAGAGACCCAGACAGAGAGAGAGACCCAGAGAGAGAGAGAGGCAGAGAGAGATAGAGACCCAGACAGAGAGAGAGACCCAGAGAGAGAGAGAGGCAGAGAGAGATAGAGACCCAGACAGAGAGAGAGACCCAGAGAGAGAGAGAGAGACCCTCAGCTGGACCTACCTGGTCGTGGTAGATCTCGTGCAGCTTGACGATGTTGGGGTGGCCGTCACAGAGCTTCAGAGCTGCTATCTCCTTCTGCGTCTGGGCCTCCATCCTGAGGCGGACAAGAGAGACCAGTGTCCGCTCAGAGACCCACGACCGACAACTGCCCTTGACTCCACCGAAAGACCAGCCCTGATCCCAACACCATGTGTGTGAGAGACACCCTGTCAGGGTGTGTATGAGAGTATGTGTGTGTCAGAGTGTTCTGTACCGCTTGGAGACGATCTTCACGGCGTACTTCTGGCCGGTCTTCTTGTGAGTGCACCTCCTGCAGATGGAGAAGCTACCTTCTCCCAGGGCGCTCTCCTTCAGGTCCATCTCATAGTTCATGTAGAAGGGAGAGTCCTGGAGGAGATACCAGCCATCACACCACACTTCTCACTGGAGAGACCAGCCACCACACCACACTCCTCACTGGAGAGACCAGCCACCACACTCCTCACTGGAGAGACCAGCCACCACACCACACTCCTCACTGGAGAGACCAGCCACCACACCACACTCCTCACTGGAGAGACCAGCCACCACACTCCTCACTGGAGATACCAGGAATCACACCACACTCCTCACTGGAGATACCAGCCATCACACCACATTTCTCACTGGAGAGACCAGCCACCACACTCCTCACTGGAGATACCAGGAATCACACCACACTCCTCACTGGAGATACCAGCCATCACACCACACTCCTCACTGGAGAGACCAGTCACCACACCACACTCCTCACTGGAGAGACCACCCACCACACCACACTCCTCACTGGAGATACCAGCCATGGCACCACACTCCTCACTGGAGATACCAGCCATCACACCACACTCCTCACTGGAGAGACCAGCCACCACACCACACTCCTCACTGGAGATACCAGCCACCACACCAAACTCCTCACTGGAGATGCCAGCCACCACACCACACTCCTCACTGGAGATACCAGCCATCACACCACACTCCTCACTGGAGAGACCAGTCACCACACCACACTCCTCACTGGAGAGACCACCCACCACACCACACTCCTCACTGGAGATACCAGCCTTGGCACCACACTCCTCACTGGAGAGACCAGCCACCACACCACACTCCTCACTGGAGATACCAGCCACCACACCAAACTCCTCACTGGAGATGCCAGCCACCACACCACACTCCTCACTGGAGATACCAGCCACCACACCACACTCCTCACTGGAGATACCAGCCATCACACCACACTCCTCACTGGAGATACCAGCCACCACACCACACTCCTCACTGGAGAAACCAGCCACCACACCACACTCCTCACTGGAGATACCAGCCACCACACCACACTCCTCACTGGAGATACCAGCCACTACACCACACTCCTCACTGGAGAGACCAGTCAGCCGTTAACAGCACACATCAAACCATCCAGAAGCTTAAAGGATACTGCTTAAAGCTAAAGGATCATACTTCTCCAAAACATTATACTTAGAAATGTATATTATAAATGTACAGAAGAGACAGAATGCTCAAACTAATAGACCAAGATGGCAAACCGTTACACAAGAACCAGAGCTTGTTAAGTGTTTCTAGAAGGGACTTGGAGGTAAATGTAGGAGGTGTAGAAAGGCTCGCCCCCTCACCTTCATCATGGCGCTGCGGGCGACGGCGGCCGAGCCGGGCCTGTCAGAACCCCCGCACATCTGAGCCGGATCGTCCATCACCACGTTCCTCTTGAACAGGATGGAGGGAGCCATGAAGGAGTAGCCCTGCTCACACACACACACCCCACACACATCATTAACACATTTCCAATCCAACTAGGACCTTTATAATCACATTTGGTGTCCATGTGAGACCACCTGGGCCTGTTGTTAGAGGAATTGACAGGTGCTCCGTCCCTCAATTCCCCCCGCCTTGCCTCCCTTCCCGCCTACCTCCATCACTCCCTACCTGCCTCCATCAATCCCCACCTGTCCTCCCTCCCCTCCTGCCTCCATCAATCCCCACCTGCCTCCATTACTCCCCATCTGCCTCCTTTACTCTCTGCCCCGATTACCTTTCTGCCTCCCTCCCTCCATCACCTCCCTGCCTCCATCACCTCCCTGCCTCCATCTCTCCATCACGTCTCTGCCTCCATCACCTCCCTGCCCCCATCACCTCCCTGCCTCCATCACCTCCCTGCCTCCATCTCTCCATCACATCTCTGCCTCCATCACCTCCCTGCCTCCATCACCTCCCTGGCCCCATCACCTCCCTGCCTCCATCACCTCCCTGCCTCCATCACCTCCCTGCCTCCATCTCTCCATCACATCTCTGCCTCCATCACCTCCCTGCCTCCATCACCTCCCTGGCCCCATCACCTCCCTGCCTCCATCACCTCCCTGCCTCCATCACCTCCCTGCCTCCATCTCTCCATCACCTCTCTGCCTCCATCACCTCCCTGCCTCCATCACCTCCCTGCCTCCATCACCTCCCTGGCCCCATCACCTCCCTGCCTCCATCACCTCCCTGCCTCCATCACCTCCCTGCCTCCATCTCTCCATCACATCTCTGCCTCCATCACCTCCCTGCCTCCATCACCTCCCTGGCCCCATCACCTCCCTGCCTCCATCACCTCCCTGCCTCCATCACCTCCCTGCCTCCATCTCTCCATCACCTCTCTGCCTCCATCACCTCCCTGCCTCCATCACCTCCCTGCCTCCATCACCTCCCTGCCTCCATCACCTCCCTGCCTCCATCACCTTCCTGCCTCCATCACCTCCCTGCCTCCATCACCTCCCTGCCTCCATCACCTCTCTGCCTCCATCACCTCCCTGCTTCCATCACCTTCCTGCCTCCATCACCTCATCACCTCCCTGCCTCCATCACCTCTCTGCCTCCATCACCTCCCTGCCTCCATCACCTCCCTGCCTCCATCCCTCCCTGCCTGGATCCAGCTGTGGAAGCCCTGGGCTCCAGGACCCCATTCTCTCTGGCTCTCCCATTGACACCCCCCCACACACACACAGCTGCGTGGAGCGCGGCGACAGCCGTGGATGGACGGAAGGACGGATAGATGGATGAATGCATGAGAGGGGCCCTAAATTGCCAGGCTTCAATATTTGATTGCCATGCTGTGAAATTACGCCTCGGGACACTAATGCAATTTAATGTTGTTTTGTGTAGCATTGGGGGGGCAAGCACGCGGTTAAAAGTTGGGATTGCAGCCGCTATCTTGCCAATTGCTGGGCTGGAAAATGATAAAGCCTACAAAATGTCAGTTGATGTGAAAGGCAGATACGGGGAAAAGCCAAGTCTGAGATGGCAATCAAAGGTTTGAGGCGTAACCGAAGCAGACATGGTGATTCTGTTAAACTGTAACCTTTTATTCCAGGAGAGAAGACCCTTAATGGATCTATTGATCCGCCAGGCTCAAGGACCCAGAAGGCAATCAGAGTTGAAATATCATGTAATACATCAGACAGCTATCAGCTGGCAGTCAGCTCTGGGCTCGCAGCCCCATCACACACGCTCTTTCACATCAGTTATCTCCATCACAGCTCCATATGGCAATAATTACAGGGCTTCGGTAAAAAAAAAGAAGGAAATTAAAAAAGGGGGGAAAAAAGAGTCTTTAGTCTATTTGAATACCATTGGAGACAGACAAGCTGGTGTTGACATAAAGCAACCTATTGAGGATTTTCCAAACTTCACTTGATGGGTTCAATAGATGACATAGATCAAATATAGCCAAGCTGAGCACGAGAGCCCTGCTTCCACATATCAAAACAGTTGACGTGAGTGCTCTCCTTATTCCCCAGCCTCTAAGGCTGAGGGGGGCTACACCCTCAACCGCCCCCTCCCCCGATCCCCCCCCCCCCCCCCATCTCCCCTACTATCGTTAGCCTTCCCCTCCAACCACCACTCCCTCCACCTCCACCCCCTGCCCCCCCTCCAACCTTCACCTGCCCCCCCCATCCCCTCCAATCGCCACCCCCCCCCCCCACCCTCACCTGGAAGATGCGGTCACAGTTCTGGGGCAGGGCTGCAGGGGAGTAGGTGGGGTCCATCTCTGTGAACTCTTCTGCAAAGTTACTGACGTCCAGCTCATTCCGGATCACCGGCTTGAAGGGGGCGGGGACCCTCTTGGCTGCCAGGTCCTCCCAGATAATTTTCTAAAGGGGATTAGGACCCAGAGAAATCGTTTGTAAGTCAAACGCTCACTTTAATTTGTCCAGAAACACTCCTTTGGGATGGACGAGCGAGGCCTACAGAGAGGCTGACAAGGGGAGAGAGGGAGAGCACCTGGTAGAAGGGGTGTTTCTTCACGTTTTCTGCTCCACAGGGGCCCGAGCCGAGCCTCTTCTTCGGGTCCTTGATGAGGAGGCGCTGGATGAGTTCTTTGGCCAGCGGGCCCATGTCTTTGGGGAACGGAGGGTCCTTCTTGGAGATCCTCCTGAGAGCAGGGGGGGGGGGGGGGGGGGGGATCAAGGTTACATGGTGGGCGGCTGTGGCTCAGAGGGTAGACCGGGTCATCCAGTAACCGCAGGCTTGGTGGTTTGATCCCTGGCTCTTCCTGTCTAAGTGTTGAGCAAGGTTTAGTGTGTGTGTGTGTGTGTGCGAATGGGTGAATGAGATGGAAAAATGTTAAGCCCTGAGTACCGTTGTGGTAGAAAACATGCTTTATAAGGGAAGTCTGTTTGACTATTTATTGTATCCAGCTTTATTATACTGTCCTAACGTTTAGATAAGAGTACACATGGACAGATGGCGGTGGTAATTGAGGCAACGGTCCAAAACACAACACCAAAATGAATCCCTAATCATTCAAATGCTCCTCATTGAAACAGTATATGGCACCAGAGATGTTTTTTCGTAAGTGCAGCAGAGCTGCAAACAGCCTAGTTCTCTGTGTGGAGAACGTGAAAGCATGCGTACTTGGCGATGTCTGTGTGGGAGTTCTCGTTTCCGTCGACAGTGAACGGCGATCCGCCCGTCATGAGCTCGTACATCAGCACGCCAAGGCTCCACCAATCCACCGCCTGGAAAACGTCAGCGTTTTTAATGCTCCAATCGACATCCAGGATATGATGCCAAATTGTACATTTTTGTATGGAAGCCCATTTTTTTTCTGTCAGGCAAATAATGTTTGTTGGCAGTACCGCAGTGTTAAGACTTACCTTGTCATGACCAGACTCCCCCCCCTCCACTATCTCTGGGGCCATGTATTCAATGGTGCCACAGATCGAGTACGCTCTCTCCACCTGTGTGAAGCAACACACACAGAAGCCCACACAGAAACACACCGAATCACACACAGAGAAACACAGTGTTTACATCCCTGGGTCTGTAAAAAAAAGCTTCTCAAACTCGTTCACATCTGTCAGCGCAGAACGAGGTATTTCGAAGAAGGTTGGAGATGAAACAGAGCAGTGTATGGGCTGCGTTCAGAAACATTCCCAGTGTGGTTGTGGGTGGTCGCTGGCCCAGGATAAACACTCATCCATTAGCTGAAGAGAGACCACGTTTGCTCCGCTCTCACTTCTCATCCGAAAAAGAAACATTCGTTTTTCATAGTTCAATACAAGTTTACTTAAGATGGTTTTCTTTACCGTCGTTAAGTAGAGGCATTAAAACGCATGATCTACGATCGCATGGTAACGTTCATAAACTTTGCAGGACAACAACACACACTCACGTCATCAAACTCTTTACTGAGGCCAAAATCTGTGAGTACAACGTGCCCGCTGGAGTCCATCAAGATGTTCTCCAGCTTCAGGTCTCGATACACGATCCCCAGCTGCATCATGGGAGAGAAAAAAACAGCTAGAGTGAGTGAGGTCTGCCAAGCACTAGTTGTGCCATTTGAGAACACATTCTTTTTGTTGCTCCCCACTGACCTATATTATTGCACAGGTAAGTAGAATAAAAGAGTGTTAAAAAGATGTTGTACATTAAAAAGCTAAATATAGGCTATATGTTGAGGTTGATGGAGTGAATCGCTGCCAGACAGGAGCAGCGTACCTGGTGTAAGTGCTCCAGCGCCAACACGATCTCTCCACTGTAAAGAGCCACTTCCTGCTCCTTGAAGCGAACCCTCTGGACCAAGTGTGTGAAAAGCTCCCCACCATTCACATAATCTGCCGGGGGGGGGGAAATCCATATCTGTTGTAGGAATATATCCTCTGGCCTGGCTAGACATTCCTACTGTATATTTTAGAATCATACTTCCTGTTTTGTTTTGCCGCATTTTTTATTTATTTGGATAGGGATTGTCACATGATGTACCAGTACACAAGACAATCACAAATAACCCATACAAAGAGGACCAGTGTACTTGTTTTAATGAAATCCTCAATAGGTCGCTTTGTCTGTCTCCAATGGTTTTCAAATTGACTAAAGACTCTTTAATTCTTTTTTATTTATTAAAATGTTTTACAGAAGCCCTGTAATTAACGCCATATGGAGCAGTGATGGAGATAACTGAGGAGAATAGCCCATTAAACATGGACTGACCAACAACTACACCTCCTTTCTCCCTTCAGCAAGACAAACAGAAACAGGAGCGCTCCTGACCCAGGATGAGGTGCAGCTTGGTGTCTGTCTGGAAGGCGTAGTGCAGGGTGACCAGGAAGGGAGACTGCCGGATGTGCTCCAGCACCTGCCTCTCGGTGCGCGTGTGCTCTGCTGTCTTGGCCTTCTGTACGATGGTGGCCTTCTTCAGCACCTTCATGGCATACAGCATCCCCGCATCGTGCCCGCTGACTTTGCGGACCAGGAACACCTTGCCGTAAGCTGACCGGGAGGGGGGGGGGGGGGGGAGAGAGAGAGAGAGAGAGAGAGGGAGGGATGACGGGTGAGGAAAAAGGAGGAGGCCGGGCGGTACAGAGGATATTTTTGTTGTGGGATTCGGGACAGACCAGCCCCCCCCGGAGCTGACCTGGAGTTGAGCACGGTCACTCACCTCCTGTGCCCAGCACCTTCAGCAGCTCAAAGTTTTCAATGCCCACCCTCTCCACATGGCCTGTCAGATTGGCTGTGGGCACAGAGAAAAACACACATGGTTGGTAGGGACAGAGGGAGAGGGAGACAGAGGGCAGATAGAAAGAGGGGAAAGGAAGGAAGGGATAAAGACAGACAGACAGAGTGAGAGAGAGAGAGAGAGAGAGAGAGAGAGAGAGAGAGAGAGAGAGAGAGAGAGAGAGAGAGAGAGAGGAGCAGAAGAGACAGCAACAGGAAAGAGGAACAGACAGAGCAAGAGGGTGCAACATGACTAGTTTTCGATCGTGTGTCCATTTGGCTAGATTGACGAGCCATTGACATACAAATAAATAAGTCCTGACACATGAATAACACATAGGGCAACCCACATCGAAAACAGAATGGCCATGTTGGGAAAACAGCTGGGCCTTTTCTGAGTTTTGGCACTGGCAGTGCAACAGAGCTCGAGCTCTTGTCTGCTCTGCTCATGTGCGGTCTGGCCCAGCTCACCAGCCATACTGCTTCTTCTGACATGTGTATTGTGGTGAACACATTCCTTCTGGCTCACACTCCAGATAGAAAGCAACCAGGGTAGATGAGATCTCATCTCTCAGTCTACCTCTGACATTGCACAAGTGTAGGCCTAGATAGTAAAAGAGAAGCTGCACACAGCTCAGGCTTATTAAGACAGCATCTACTTAGTATCATTTCCATCTCCTCACACATGAAGCTGCTGACACTGACTGGATTAGTGCGTGAGTGAAGCATGTGCAGGCAGCCATCTTTGAGGTCAGAGGTTTAAGTTACGTAACACCTCCTCGAGTACACAGTGAATTCAATGTTTATTAATAGATTTGACTGGGGTATTCAGACCACTGCCTCATGGCTGGAAGTATCTCTATGCAAAAGAGGGTCGGCTGGATGGTAGCATGGTACCCTACAGCAGGAAATGACATGAATCGTCCTCTTTATTAAAGGGGCCATCATAAAAGCCTATTGTGTGATGTTTACTCATTGTGGGCATCCCTGAAAACTTGAAAAGTGATAAAGCGGGACTTTGTATTCCTTGATGAAACAAGGTTTGATGATCAAGGAAGCCACTGATGAAAAAAAGAGCATCTATAAGTATGTTGTCATTACTGTTGGCCGCTGACAACAAGGCACACTTAGTAGGTCACTGTCGGGACAGAAAACATTGCCTGTCAAGGAACAAGGTCAGGCCCACCCTTTCGTGTACAGTAAAACAGGTGCCTCATATCCTGCCATGAACAGAAGCATATAGCAATATCCATGGTCTTTGAACGGTATGGACATACTGGCGTAGATGAAGCGTCAAAGCAAAGCAACAAAAAGCATATTTGATTGGGACAGTATACAGTGGGTGACGCTGGGAATTCGTGATGTGCCCTGATGCTGAGATACAGATGCCAAATTGGAGGGAAAGCAATCCAACTCAACTCCCCGGTACTGCAATCTAGAATACATGTTGAGAGAGCAGAGTGCTCTCTCTGCACTGTTAGAAAATGGCAGCTGCATTTAAAAAGGGAGTAGTTGGCTACACACCCACTACTAAATGTCGCCACTACAAAAGGGCCAAGTTAACACCACCGAAGAAAAATGACAAACGTTCCTAGATAACCTTTGCTAACCGAACCGCCCACTCTTGGCGTTGATTGTTAGCTGCGATGTGTCCCGCTCTTTCAAAACTTTGGAGAAAAGTAAGTGACCAGCCAAGTTACACGGCACGTCAGTTATCTAACGTGAAGAACATGATAATAAATGGGGACACTTAAACAGCAAATACAGCCTTGCTAACAGATACACGTTTAACAGGTTCAGTTACAGTGTTGTGTCGCAGCAGTGGCTGAGCTACTGTCAGATCATGGCTAAGCTAACGCTAAGCTACATTATCACGTCTAGACTTCTTTTTCTCTTTTGACTAGGCTTGCCAGCTTTTGCAAACCCCAGCAATGAATTAATTCCTTAGACTCGTGCCAGCTAGGTGGGTATCTGGCAACTAGGCAAGCTACAGTTCTGCAGCTAGCTGGTGTGTTAGCTAGCTAGATCATGTGTGGTCAACTGAACAAGTGTACTGTACAGTACAGTACAATACTCACATTTGTCGTTTTGTAAAAATGCAGACAGTGGCTTAGCAGATTCAATATAGCTTACTGAACGTAGACACCCAACTTAAACTTACCGTTTTTCAGTTCGTGTTTCACTGTAAACAGGTCACCTTCTTTTGAAGATCCCTCCATCGAAGATGGAATAATATTCCAATTCTAAATTTATGAAGGTAGCAAGACTAGCTAGCTTTCTACCTTGCTAGCAAGTCTTCAAACGATGTCGTTTTACAGTATTACAGAGGCAGAATTGGGCCACCCGGCTATGTTGTCAAACTTGTAAACTAAAAAGAAATACTGTCTCGGAACAAGCCAAGACAAAAATGTGTACACATGAAATCCATATTACAGCACAAGGTAGCTACTGCCACACCACCACTGCCCTCACAACCAAGCCCCCCAAGAGCTGTGATTGGGGTTGCTAGGGGATTTCTTAAATTTCATTGGACTATTTTGCTGTCTATTATAAGTGGACACGCCTCCTTTGACATGGCCCACCTTCGTGTGATCTGACAGCTCAAACTGGAGTTGGATACTGCTTTCTTTGCGGGCCATGTGGTACCTCAACAACAAAAAACAGTAGACCTTATCTATTTCACACTTTACATCCACTTTTTAGGTTTCTATGATAAAGACCCAACACACCAAAAGTTGTCTGTTAGCATTTTGAATGCCATCAGTGTGCTGTAGCTAACATTAATCCAAGAGTTATTGCATCCTTGACAAGCTTTTTTGGGGTACCTGTCCTGATCAGTATATAGGAACTAGAGCTTTATACTATACTTAACACTAAATTCAGATATTTGTTAAGTTTAGCACTCGATTTCTTAGCCTTGGCTGCCACCTTGTGTTCATATTTTTTTATATAGAGGACCATGTGATGCGGAATCTGAATCGAGTGCCTTCCGGTTATCAGATAGGTTTGTTCTTGACCTCCCAAGATGGCAAGTGTACGTGCTCTGGGTGCGTTATCTAGGATAACCGAAAGGAGATATGCCCTTCTCTCAGGTACAAATGGCATGTTCCTTGTCGTTCAAGTTTAAGAAGTTTGTGATAGCCAGACTATGTAAACGTATTATCGCCTAATCATGTAGGACATCTGCTAGCTACGGTGGCGTATTTGCTTGACAATGACAACTGGTTAGCTCATAATTAGCCTATCAATTCGTTGTTTTGGCTTTCTTAGCCTTTGCATAACTAGCCTAAACTTTGGAAGCTAGCTTCTAGCAATGTCCCAGCTCAACTCGAGCATGGTCTTCGAACCCACCTAGTTAGTTAGCCGGGTAACTCGCTATTACTGTCTGTAGTTAGCCGGTTGTCCCATTTAGGACTAGCTGCTATCTAGCATTAGTAGCTAACTTGGTGTGTGTAGGAGCTGTGCATTTCTTTACATTTGTAAATTACCTCTATATACTACTGTTGCAGCTGTAAACTGTCACTTAGCCTCGACTACCCAAATGGCTTTGAACTGTTTAAATCCACGCAGTCATTGTCATTCATTTGTATGCCTCCAGACAATTGTAGGCGGGGAATCTAGGTGAGAGTTCACAGGGAGCGAATGGGTATTTTGAGGTCAATGCTTGACCATATGAATTAAAATTCATATCAGAGTTGCCCAGAATAAACAAACATGATATTCCCTTTCATAAACAGAGAAAGATTTGTATTATATCCGTTGCCTTGTGAAGTCTAATGACTGTGTAATTGTACTTCTAATAGTATTATTTATTTATTTTGCCCAGGTTTCTCACATCGCACCTTCTCAGTCGCACCAGTCATGTCAGGTAACAACATACCAATTAACAGGGAGAAAAAAAAAAAATCTGAATGTGTAAGACTATTTTAATGAATGTACTATGTGCATCCTCTTTCATTAGCCAGAACCCATGTCAGTTACGAGATCAAAGATGATGTGGCAGTCATTCGAATTAATGACCCAAATTCCAAGGTAAAATATCCTCCTTTGTGATTTTCTTCTGTATATTGTAACGTTCATGCAAAAACCCCGAATGTGTAATGTTTCTCCTAGGTCAACACACTGTCAATCCAAATGCAAAATGAGATGACAGAAGTGATGAGTGAAGTATGGGCCAATGATGCTGTTAAGAGTGCTGTCCTCATCTCCTCCAAGCCTGGCTGTTTCATCGCCGGCGCTGACATCAAGTAAACCAAAACCTCACTTTCATATTGATTGATTAAAGTAATGTAATCATTTAGCAGATGCTTTTATCCAAATATACTCTTGATCTGCATTCAAATGCTTTACTACTGAACTATATCCATATTGGTAAAAGTGGGCCCACTTTTGTGCCATTTTCTGAATGATCCATAAAGCTTACTGTGAAGTCAACTCTTTGACTGTGATGTCTGTCAATTGCAGTATGATCCAGGCATGTAACAGTGCAGAGGAGGTCACAAAACTTTCACAGGAGGGACAGAAGATGTTTGAGAAGATTGAGAAATCCCCAAAGCCTGTGGTTGCTGCCATCAATGGCTCCTGTCTGGGTGGGGGTTTAGAGGTGAGCACAAGTCCGTGCACAAGCTGTGACATCAACTCTATCATCATCAGCACTTTTGTTTGAAGGTTTCCACAAGTACAATTTTAGACTTAGTTTTATCATTCATCATTTTTTTTTGCTTCAGTTTGCCATCGCCTGCCAGTACAGAATTGCCACCAAGAGCAAGAAGACGGTCCTTGGCACCCCAGAGGTGATGCTGGGCCTGCTACCTGGAGCAGGTGGAACACAGAGACTCCCTAAAATGGTTGGTGTTTGGGAAACCTGGAAATCAATTACAATGTGCAACAACTTATAAAATAGAGTTTCACAGACACTTTTGTCTTTGTTTTGGGGATAAACTGTATATTGCAACAGCTACAACGCAGCATTATACTTGATGTGTAATCAAATCCAGCTGATAAAGGCCTTGTACATGGTTATGTTCCTAGGTGGGTGTTCCTGGTGCCTTCGACATGATGTTGACTGGGAGAAACATCCGTGCTGATAAAGCCAAGAAGATGGGCCTTGTGCACCAACTTGTAGATCCACTTGGTACAGAAGTGTTCTTAATATCGACAAAGGATGTCTTTGTGACTTATTCTCTCTCATTTTTCTCTTTGCTACTTATTAATGGCTTGCTTCAGTGACACTGTCTATCTTTGGCATCACATTGCTCAGGTCCAGGGTTGAAGAGTCCAGAGGACAGAACGATCGAGTACCTTGAGGAGATTGCTATTGAATGTGCCAGGGGAATAGTCAGCAAGAAAATTCCCCTCAGCAAAGAGAAAGGCTTAATGCAGAGTGGGTGACTGTAGAGAATGAGATATGCTACTATGTTCTCACGTTAAAGTTATCCAAGAAAATGTGCTGTGTTGATGTGACCGTTCTCTCTCCTTACACCATTTAGAAGTCCAAGACTACGTCATGAGCTATGAGTTCGTTCGGAAACAAATCTATAACACTGTCCAGGGGAAAGTCATGAAGCAGAGCAAGGGACTGTATCCTGCCCCGTTGAAAATAATTGAGGTGAGAATGATTGTTGTAGTTGTGCAATTGGCTTTGTATTTCGTTGGGTGGTTATTGTAGGGCTGCTATTGGTCGTTTCTGCAAACAGCTTCACAAGGAACTCCTTGTCTGGTTCCACAGTCATTGCTACCTACATCTAATGTTATAAAATAACTATTTCAGTGTGTGAAGGCTGGATTGGAACAGGGTCCAGATGCTGGGTATTTGGCTGAATCACAGGTGAGTGACAAACAGAAACGTATGTGATGGAACCGTACTTAAATGTCACCAGTTATTATTGCCACAGTGAAAAACTGTTCTTTGTTTTTGTCATGAACCCTAACCAATCATTTTCTGAAATTCAAGAACTTTGGCCAATTAGCAAGAACCTCAGAGTCAGGTGCTCTAGTTGGCCTCTACCATGGCCAAGTAGCATGTAAGAAGAACCGCTTTGGTGTCCCTGAGAAGGAAGTGAAGTAAGTTTAATGGTTTAGCGCAATGTTGTTTGGAAGCCACTCATAAGCATTCTGACATCTCATTGCATGTACAGTGTTATCACAGTTCAAAATCGAATGTGGTTTCTAGTCAATCTTAAACATTCCATTGCATGTACTGTATGATCAAAAGTCATTTTCTCATGTGTTTCTAGTCAATTGTTAACTTCACCAAAGTATAGTAAGACCATAGAAGGTGTTGGCTGTAAGCAGTGTTGGTGGTGCTCCTACAGGAGTCTGGCCATCCTGGGGGCAGGACTGATGGGAGCGGGCATCGCCCAGGTAACCGTGGACAAGGGCATCAACACCATCCTGAAGGACACCACTGTGCAGGGCCTGTCCAAGGGAGAGCAGCAAGTCTACAAAGGGTGGGTTGTAGAGAATGAAACATCAGGTCTTTTACACTGGGGTGAGAAACGAGCGCAATTCTTTTACGGGAAGGGATTCAAACACAATTCTTTAGACCCCCAATAATCTCCCAAAACATGACCTCACAGCTGATACACTTCATTGAAACGGCCCCATCTTTCATTTCCAGCCTAAATGACAAAGCCAGAAGGAAGAACATCACCACTTTTGAAAGAGATTCCATATTGTCCAACCTCAAAGGCCAGTTGGACTACAGCGGCTTTGAGAAGGTAGACATGGTGGTGGAGGCTGTGTTTGAGGACCTCAGCATCAAGCATAAGGTCCTGAAGGAGGTGGAGGCGGTACGTGAAAGCTCAGCAACCATTTTGTGGCTATGATCTGACCACTGAAATACAGTTCTAATGGCCTACATCTGGTCCTTGATTAACTACTGTAATACGATATGCCCTACATGTCACGCAGGACAAAAGCATCTGTTAAATTCATCAAATGTAACATTTTAAATTGACAGGTGGTCTCTCCTAACTGTATATTTGCCACCAACACCTCTGCTCTGCCCATCAAAGACATTGCAGCTGCTAGCAAGCGACCAGAAAAGGTATGTTTCCTAGAGCTAGGCTGAAGTTGAGCTGCCTGCCTACCTAGAGATGTGCACTGCCAGGATCCCTGGGTCTCACTGACCGCGTGGTGTCACGTCCTCACTGCAGGTCATTGGGATGCACTACTTCTCTCCAGTGGACAAGATGCAGCTGCTGGAGATCATCACCACGGACCAAACCTCTAAAGACACGACGGCCGCGGCTGTGGCCGTGGGCCTGAAGCAGGGGAAGGTTATCATAGTTGTTGGGGTGAGGCCGAACACACGACATCCTGTTAGCGTGCTACTAGCATCTCCTCAAAAACTGCTAGTAGAATTACTGAGGTGATGAGTCCGTCAAGGCTGTTGGTAATGATCCATTTCAAATGGGTGAAAACAAAGAAATACGGACGGCCCTTTTGGCATTGGCATGCCTCCGCCAGTAGCCTGGCATCGCCTGACCAATTCACAAATGCGTTTTAGTCTGGAGCCTCTCAGTTCTATTTTTGGTTTCCAAGGGGCATTATCAACGTGCGCAGACCATAATGTCTGGGTGCAACTGGACATAATTGGATAGACGCAATAAAACTTAATCTTGGTTGTTTTGGAAACTGCCTCAATGGCGCTCCTCTGTATGGCCACTGTAATAAACACGGCCCATGTCAGATAAAAGATCCTTTTTGGCCCGACCAGATTGTGGTTGGAGGGGAATCAGTTTGAATGGGAGGGTGGCCAGACCCAACTGCCAGAGCAAAGAAACCATGATCTGACAGAGTGGTCTGGATACCAGGCCTTGTTCACGATTGATGTGACTATTTTGGTCTGATTTGTGTTTCCTCTGCTGTTCACAGGATGGGCCTGGTTTCTATACCACCAGGTGTCTGGCTCCTATGCTGGCGGAAGCCGTCAGAGTACTTCAGGTGAGTAGGATTTAGCCATGGACAAGATCCCTCTGGAGAGCTTTGTTGGTTGGACATCCTTCTCATGAGTTCTGGGAGTGACGCACTCCCGGCGGCCTTTAATGTGGCTTGGTGGCTGAATCAACCAACTGGTCTCCCTTTTGTAGGAGGGGGTGGACCCTAAGAAGCTGGACTCCCTCACTACAGGCTTCGGCTTCCCCGTGGGAGCCGCCACTCTGGCTGATGAAGTGGGCATTGATGTGGCCGCCCACGTGGCGGAGGACCTGGGCAAGGCCTTCGGCTCGCGGTTCGGGGGAGGAAATGTGGAGGTTCTGAAGACCATGGTGGAGAAGGGTTTCACGGGTAGGGGATCTTCTTAGCTGGGGCGTAGGACTGAGAGGGGGGGTGATGATAGTCGTCATTTGATTCATAACTTTCAAAGTTGATCGAAATGCACCATTGAAGCGTGGAAGCAAAAACTTCAAACGAGTGTCTTTAAAATACCTTCCTCCTCACCTTTTTATGATGGATTGTGTTTTGGGGTCTATAGGGCGCAAGTCAGGAAAGGGCTGCTATGTCTACACTCCAGGCCTCAAACACAAGGACGTCAACCCTGATATTGAGGAGATTCTGGAGCAATTCAAAATGAAACCAAACCCCGCCGTGTAAGTTGACAACTGCCCCTGCCCCCCAACTTCAACTACAGTTCATCTTAAATCTGGGAATGACTATTCATAATGAATACATTCTTGACTTGAGCAGTCAGTCAAACTTTTCATGTCAACGTCTTCTATATCTTCTGTTTAGCTCTTCAGACTCAGACATCCAGTACCGGTTGGTGTCGCGGTTCGTCAACGAGGCAGTGATGTGCCTTCAGGAGGGCATCCTGAACAACCCTGTGGAGGGGGACATCGGAGCCGTGTTTGGTCTGGGCTTCCCCCCCTGCCTTGGAGGTGAGACCACCTCACTGCTGGTCACAACTCTTCAATTCAAACCCAAATCTAGGGATCTGTGATCTGCCTTGAGCTACGATTGTTCTTCTAAGTAGCTATGAGTAATTCATGCTGGCATACTTTAATAGCCTAACTCAGGGGTTTTCAAAGTGTGAGGCCTGCGTCCCCTGGGGGGCGCCAAAGAGTTTCAGGAGAGGCTTGAAAAAAGCAGGGAAATATATCAAATAAAAATGCTTTGTGGAAAATAATATACATTTAGTCATTCAGCAGACGCTCTTATCCAGAGCGACTTACAGTAAGTACAGGGACATTCTCCTCGAGGCAAGTAGGGTGGGTGAAGTAGGGTGACCAGACGTCCTCTTTTACCCGGACATGTCCTCTTTTCGAGACCTAAAAAATGCATCCGGCAGGGATTCCAAAATTGTCCGGGATTTTGCCTCGTCGGATATTTGTGTTTATCTGGGTCTTTCACAAACTATTACGCTGAAGCTGAAGCATCTGAAGCATCATATCTCGTAGTATTAACCTACATAACCATCAGCCATACTGATGATACCAAACCCTTTATGGTTGCAACTATTTCTTTTTAACACAGTGTTCTTGTTATTATTATTATTAATTAAATGAATATAATGTATTTTATTCAAATGGGCGAGGTCCCGGTGACTTGATGTTCTCTGAAGGGAGGCTCACTGTCTCACACTTTGAAAACCCAATAGGATCGTATTGTAACCACTATTTCCTGTGAAACATATTTTTGTTTTGTAAACAATATTTTGGGGGGATTTGATGTGATATTGACCTTGTATTGTTTTGATACTTTTTAGGTCCTTTCCGGTTTGTGGACTCGTTTGGTGCCGACAAGCTTGTGGAGAAGATGAAGAGATTTGAAGACGTTTATGGGAATCATTTCACACCGTGCCAGTTACTGCTTGATCATGCAAAGGACTCCAGCAAGAAATTTCACAAGTGACTAAACCATGTGCCACAAAAATCTAATAGAATTCATGCAGTTTACCACTAGAATGTGCCTATAGCTGAAATTAAGAGAAGTGGCATATCCAAATACCTTTTTACAATTTGTCAAATGTTGGAATTCATGACCAGGAATTGGTTCTGGATAGGTTTTTGTACTTTTGAGCACTATTAATTTGTTTTCCTCTTGACAATAATGTAACCAGAGTTTGGATTTGGCAGAGAAAAAAACTGCAAAGCTGTTCATTTATTGCAAATGCTAATGCAATTTACATGCATGTGAACAGTTCTTTCTTCAATTGGATTGTTAATATATGTTAGACTATTGAATGTTTAATAAACTAAATGATTCCTCCAAAAATGTGTTTAAGATCGAACTCCATGGTTTGGGCAGTGATGTATGATTTATTTTTGAGAGAGTGAAATAAATTATATTATTCAACCAACGATCTCAGCTTGTATATTTGTAAGTGAAATATTAGGCTCGATTTTTCGCACTGTACATTAATCCGACATAATGAGCGCACGGTGTCGATGTTTAGCCATAATCCAATTCGTTCAATTGGTCACATGTCTTATTTCCATTGTCTGCGGCGACGGTGCAGGCAGGGTGTGTACCGGGGGACGTGGGCTGGGTCGGGATGACAGAGTTGTTTTCTCGCGGCGGCGCATATCGCAGCATCCTTTGTATCATGCGTGCCGAAGGATGCTCGGTGTTTGGGTGAGTACCTCTCCGGAATTATCTGGATCTGAATTTTGTGGATATGGGGCGAATCTCACCAAATCCTATCTCAGATCGGTGATTAGTGTGATTAGATGGGACCAATGGGACAACCATAGTCTAATGGAATTGGGTTTACCTGTAGTGTGTTTGGACGCTGCAAGATGCTGGACTGAAGCATCGCTTTACAGATTACGAAATAATTGCAATGTTAAAGCAAATCTTTATTTGTAACCAATGATGTCTAAACCAAAACACATCGAGTCGGTCAGGGTGGTGGTCCGATGCCGTCCCTTCAACCGAAAGGAGATAACGAGCTGTGACAACATCTTGGAGATGAATGGCAGACTGGGGCAGATTACCATTCGAAATCCAAAAGCACCACCTGAGGATTTCATGAAAACATTTACGTTTGACGCTGTGTATGACGGGGACTCAAAGCAAAGCGACATTTATGATGACACGGTGAGACCTCTTGTGGAGTCTGTTTTGCAAGGTTTCAATGGAACTATATTTGCCTATGGGCAAACTGGGACAGGTAAAACATACACTATGCAAGGAATTGTAACAGACCCGGAGAGGAGAGGGATTGTCCCAAATTCATTTAACCATATTTTTACCCAAATATCAAGGTCCCAAAACCAACAGTATTTGGTCAGAGCATCATATCTGGAGATTTATCAGGAAGAAATTAGAGACCTTCTCCGCAAGGACAACAGCAAGAAACTGGAGTTGAAGGAAAACTCAGAACACGGGGTTTACGTCAAAGATCTGTCCTCCGTCGTTACCAAAAATGTAACAGAGATAGAGCATGTGATGAACATTGGGGATCAGTCCAGGTCTATGGGTTTCACTCAAATGAATGAGCGCAGCTCGAGGTCTCATGCCATCTTTGTCATCACCGTGGAGTGCAGCGAGATGGGAACAGATGGTGAGGACCACATCCGCGTCGGCAAGCTCAACATGGTCGACCTGGCTGGCAGCGAACGTCAGAGCAAGACAGGTGCCAAAGGGAAGCGTCTGAAGGAAGCTGCCAAAATCAACCTGTCCCTCTCCGCACTGGGGAACGTGATCTCGGCCCTGGTGGACGGAAAGAGCACCCACGTCCCATACAGAGACTCCAAGTTGACCCGCTTGCTCCAAGACTCGTTGGGGGGCAACACCAAGACCGTCATGATAGCTACCGTGGGACCAGCTTCGAGGAACTACGAAGAATCCTTGACTACCCTGAGGTACGCCAACAGAGCCAAGAACATCAAGAACAAGCCTCGCATCAACGAGGATCCCAAAGACGCCCTGTTGAGGGAGTTTCAGGAAGAGATAATGCGCCTCAAAGCCCAGCTGGAGGAGCGGGGGATGTTGGCGAAGGAGAGGAGGAGGAGGAGGAGGAACAGCAAGAGGCTGAGTAGATGCATGTCAGGCCTGGAGGAGGAGGCGGCCTTTGAAAGGGACATGGAGGTGTGGAAGGCTGTAGAGGAGGAGCGGGATGTGGAGCACTACATGAAAAAAAAGGGAGGGGCCACTGACCATAAGGGGATCAATGGGAATGCAGACCTGGGAGCCATTGAGAAGATGAGGCCCTTGGCTGACAAGGAAAAGGTGATGGAGGTTATGCAGAAAGAGCAGGAGGCCATTGAAAAAATCATTGAGAAATTTAAGGTGACAATAATTGTATCATTCTTGTTACTCTAAATACAGTTTATATTTTCTGATCTTGTCTTACGTAGTGCAGTAATCACACATCACCTCTCTTCTTTTCAGACCATGGAGAGCAAGTTGTTAGTAGGAGGAAAGAATATCATTGACCACACCAATGAGCAGCAGAAAATGCTGGAATTAAAGAGGCAGGAGATTGCAGAGCAGGTAAGGAAACATCCTCATCATGATTCATCACAGTTCTGCAGTGTGTGTGTGTCCTCGATGAGTGTGTCCTATGTGTGTGTGAGTGTTGACTCTCCTCTCGGTGTTTCAGATAAGGCGTGAGAGAGAGATCCAGCAGCAGATGTTGGATCAGGACGAGGAGACTGGGGAACTGAGGGAGACCTTCTCATCCCTGCAGCAGGAGGTGGATCTCAAAACCAAGAAGCTGAAGAGGGTAAGATGACACGATGACTCCCCAGCACAAGCCTGTTATCCCTGTATAACTGTAATTTAAGTAAGGGACAATTATTGATTTGCTGGTGTCCAATAGGATGTCATCATGGTGTATACTTACACTAGAGTACTTACACAATACAATACCTCCTATAGAAGTCTTCTGATAAATAAGTATAGCCCTTTTAACAATTGTTTGTTAAAAGCATACAATTGTTATCTTAAGACAAAGAAATGTATCACCATGTCCTTCTCTAACAAAGCTGTACGCCAAGCTGCAGTTGGTGAAGGCCGAGATTGGAGATGTCAGTGATGAACACGTCATAACCAGACAGGAGCTTGAGCAAACACAAAATGAACTGACAAGAGAACTGAAGTACAAGTGAGTAGGAACCATGAGTGATGATACGGGAAAGCTAAAACACTCATACACAATGTATGCAACCATGTCTCATGTAGGAGTACCGAATTGCTTGCTGATCACAGGATCAGCTTGGCTTGTATACGTGTCTTTACTCAGGTATCTTTTGATTGAAAACTTCATACCTCCCGAGGAGAAGAACAAGATCATGAACAGGCTGAGCTTCGACAGTGAGGAGGACCAGTGGAAGTTCCGATCCTTCATCCCTTCAGAATGGTCAGTGGTTTGATAAGTAAACATTGTGTAAGCAAACCTAGGGAACTGTACCTCGGTTTTCACTTTACAATAGACTTGCACATTGATTACATACTGTATGAATAACCATGGGATTAATCCTAAACTTTCAGATATCTAGCTTACTTACTCTTTTGTATCCTTACACTAGTAAACCTGCTGAAGTCAAGAGAAGACCTTTGTCTGTAGTGGGATTAAAGAGACCAACCAGCCAGTATGCCCAGATTGCTGCAGCATCAGGAACACCAACTAGATATCAGGTTTATGCCAGACTGTGTACTGCAGACACACTTTACACATTTCAAAATGTCATTTATTGATTATAAGTTGTACTCAGAGAGAGTATATGTCAATTCTGTGTAAATAACTTATTTTCTCAGCTTGTCTCATTAACCCCCCTCCCTCCCTCTGTGTCACTTTCATTTTCTCTCTCTCTCTCTCTCTCTCTCTCTCTCTCTCTCTCTCTCTCTCTCTCTCTCTCTCTCTCTCTCTCTCTCTCTCTCTCTCTCTCTCTCTCTCTCTCTCCCTCCCTCTCTCTCTCTCTCTCTCTCTCTCTCTCCCTCTCCCTCTCCCTCTCTCTCTCTTTCTTTCTTTCTTTCTCTCTCTCTCTCTCTCTCCCTCTCCCTCTCCCTCTCTCTCTCTTTCTTTCTTTCTTTCTTTCTAACTGTCTCTCTCTTCTCGTGTGTCATTCCCAGGCTGAGAATGTAATGCTGTTGGAGCTCGACATGACCCCACCCACCATGTTTACACTGAACCTGAACGGGGCCCATCTGGAGCGTGCGTTCTCTCCCCGGCCAATGAGGAGTCTCCTGGCTAACGTTCCCCTCAGGGAGAGAACCACGGCCTCCCGTGTCAGGAAATCTAGATCATGGTGAGTAACAGACTGCAATACAGATAGAATCATTACAAATCACATATCACATTACTTTTAAGATACAATGATGTGATCCGAACACGTAACTAACAGGTTAACAGAGGAAAAATAAAGTTTGTATACTTAAATATTTACTGTAGTCACAGTCTTTCGTAACTGTGTATGATTATCAGATTATCATTTGTTTTCTTCTTCTTCTAAGGTATCAAGCACCACGCATTGCATGCTCATCGTCCTCCAGCTCTCTGACAGGGGGAGCCCAGAGCATGTCTCAGCCTCAGAGACCTGCCTCCGCCGTCTACCACCCAACAGGGAGTGCTGTTGAGTCAAGCCCCTGAGTCGTAATCATCATCATGCCCGTCCTTCATAGGGCGATACAACGCCATTGTGCTTTCGTACATGCTGTCACTTTCATGGTGGAATAATTTCACCTTGCTTTCTTCTATTGCCAAATGATTTGAAAGCCTTTGTAGAAAATGTAAAGTTGAACACTGCATTAGCCTTCTTGTGTTTCCTATTGATTACTGCTTGTGTTAACATATAGAGCAATGTGCACATATGAATAAACTATGTTAAATGTTATTTGCCAAAAAACTTATTGGAAGAAATTGAAGTGTGCCAAACGCCAAAATGATCATATAGAACAGATTTAATTCGTCATGTCTTCATTACTGTGGCATGGAACTGAGCAGCGTCAGACATCCCTTTTCCAAAAATACCAAGGCTTATGTGTTTGTTCTTTTTTAAAGTGTCAGAAAAAAAAATCATCGTGAAGTTTGAGTACTTGTTTGGTTCTTTGCTGTCAGCTGTCATATGTACAGTAAGATGACGTTTTTCTCACAGGGTCACATGACACCCTCCTTACAGTAAGCCCAATATGGCAGAAGCGGAAGGTCTTGCGCGGTAACTAAAGCAACATTTCAACGTAACAACAGAAACACTTACAATTCAAACACTACCCTGCTCAAGACTGCAGCGATGAGGGAGAGACAGAAGAGAAAGAAGGGGAGGACGTGGGCAGAAGCAGCTAAAACGGTATCATTGCTGGTTTATTCAACGTTTGCTGTGGTTGTTTTCCCCCCTCGCTCTCACTTGTACAACTGTGTTTATGAGTTCATGACCCACTGGTGGTGCAGACGGGAGATGTTGCGTACACAACGCAAGGCCTGCTTGTCTACGAAGCAGTTAGCATCTTAGCTAGACATGACTGTTGCTTAAAAAGCTGTTGTTTATATGGCCACATGAGTGTCAAATGCTCTTTTGCTTGAGAGTTGACAAGAAAATATTGTGATGACAATCCACGCTAGACCTGGCAAAAGTATTAATGCGCGTGACACGTCTGTCTCGGTATTCTAAAGTAAACATATGCCCGTTAGCTTGCTAGCTAAAGTACGCGAGCGTATGTCTCGCCATTCAGTTCTGTTAGGTAGCCATAGCTTTTTCACAGTAACGTTTGACATATAAGCTATCCATGTCTGATACAATATTAAAGCATGTCTTTAGCCCACCACTGTCAGTGCCAGAAACATGTTAAATGATTGCTGTCCACGAATAGACTTACACTAGCTTATGCAATATGCCTCAACCTAGAGTTGCATGTCAGCTGAGCCATAGCTAGCTAGCTAGCTTTACCCTGTCAACTTAGTAGCCGTCCAGCAGGTAGCAGTATAATTTAGCTAGCTAAGGTAAGCTAGCAGCTTTCATGTAGTTGAATTCAATGATCTTTTCTGACAGTTCAATAGATATTAGCAGGATAGCTGGTAAGATAGATTGTTTCCATTTGACACACGGGCAGGACTTTGGGTTCATGGCTCAGTTCAGCACGGGTAGATCTAAGATTAGAACAGGAACACTTTACAGTGGTTTAAAGTGAATCCTAAAGGTTGATGAACATGTCGTAACATTTGTTTAACAACTTTGTTGAATTTGTCTTTTACAGGTATTGGAGAAATACCCCAACACGCCCATGAGCCATAAAGAGATCTTGCAGGTCATTCAAAGGGAGAGGCTTAAAGAAATTAGGTAAAAAAAGTGCCATAACTGTCAGCCGTTATTATTAGTTTGGTCTTCTTTGCTGTGTTTTTTGATTCACGTTCTCACAGTTATGTTAATGAGAGTCTGATTGATGGCTTTTTTGCTTTCCTTTTTATTTCTTTTCATAGTGGAAATAATTACATTCACACAAACTCTAATTATTTTATTTCTTTTCGTTTCAATTTCACTGTTGTCATCCAGAAGGTAAGAAAAGCTAGCCCCATACCATAACCAACACACTATAATGTCTGGTTTGATTATGTTGTAACATACCTTTTGCATGGTATTAACATGAACATATCTATCTATATATATAAGTCCTTGATAAACACTGCATGTAAGGTACATTGATACTAAAGATTTGTGACATATTTTGGTCTCAGAAGCCCTAGACTTCTAATGCAGGTGTTTGTAAACACAGGTGTTATGTTTGTCATTTCTCTTGCGTTATTGTGCAAAACTAATAGACATCCAGTATGACTACAAGCCCACAGTAACTGAATTGGGATGTCCTTGACTCACTCCTTCACTTTATCCTGTGCTGTCATGGCAGTATTTAAATAGTTTACTATATCTCGATTCTTACTGCTCATATTAATAGGATATGAAGTCAATTTTAGCTTAGAGACATTTTTCATATAAAGTTATATCAGGGGAGTCAGATGGCTGAGCGGTTAGGGAATCGGGCTACTAATCAGAAGGTTGCCGGTTCGATTCAGGCTGTGAAAAATGACATTGTGTCCTTGGGCAAGGCACTTCACCCTACTTGTCTCGGGTGAATGTCCCTGTACTGACTGTAAGTCGCTCTGGATAAGAGCGTCTGCTAAATGTAAATGTATCAAACAACTCAATTTACACTGAGTCAAACTTCACTCACTGTGCTGTTAATAGTTGCCCTGTTTTATGCTTCATATTTTAAAACAGAACTGCATAACACAAGCGAGATGGGCTACTTCATAACACAGTGCAGGAGTGACAAAGTAGCATGTATGCTGCAGTTAGAAAGTATTCATTAAAAGTACCAATGTTTGGCCCCCAAATGTTTGGCCCCCAAACATTGTGCCTCAGGATTATTGAAACAGGCCTCTCTCTCTCTCTCTCTCTCTCTCTCTCTCTCTCTCTCTCTCTCTCTCTCTCTCTCTCTCACTCCCTCTCTTTCTCTCTCTCTCTTTCTCTTTCTCTTCCTCCCTCTCTCTCCCTGAAGCCTGTGTCTGGGTAGCAGTCGTCTCATAATGTGTCTAATCTAGCAGGACCTCCCCCCTGGCATGCCTGAGTGCAATGCTCCACACTAACTGTCATAATGTGTCTGTCCTGTTACCTAGCGGGACCTCCCCCCTGGCATGCCTGAATGCAATGCTCCACACTAACTCTCGCGGGGAGGAGGGCATCTTCTACAAGGTTCCCGGGAGAATGGGAGTCTACACACTAAAGGTTAGCCCCAGCCACAATGTGATCAAAAAGACAATTGAAAATGTGTCATACACATTCATGCACATTGGTTGTACTTGAAAAGTGAACACAAATAATCCTAAATGCACATAGTCAATAACAATCACAATATCAGTTATGTAATTTCTCAGCATTTGGTTGAAAAGGAACAGTAGATGAACTCAAACTGGCGCACGTATTGCTTATAAACGCATTCAGCTCCTTAAGTTTAGCCTGTCATCTGAAGTGTTACCTTGGTGTGTTTGACGCAGAAGGACATCTCCGATGTGGTGAAAGAGCTGTCTGAGGAGGGGTCTGACGAGAGCAGTGATGATCTGTCAGACTCCCAGAGCACCGAGAACAACCACAGCAGCAACAACCAGGAAGGCAGGAGGGGAGGCTGGAGGAGACGAGGTACCAAGGCTTTCATCCTGTCTTACGTCATGGTGGTGTGTGTGTGTGTGTGTGTGTGTGTGTGTGTGTGTGTGTGTGTGTGTGTGTGTGTGTGTGTGTGCACGCCTGAGGAAAAGAGCCCAAAACAGAATGCTTTCATTGTTTGAGTGTGTGTGAGCGTCCGCGCGTGTTTCCACATACACCTGGCTGTGTCTTGGTGTGAAGGCTCCTATGAGTACAGATGACAGAGCTTCTCCGGGGAAGCTTGTTTGTCACTTGATCATGTAGTGACTGTTAAAACAGGAAACTGTTTTTTTTTTCTTCTTCTACCACTTCCTCACATGCACACAGTATATGAGAAAGTTAACGAACTGTGGAGCAAACATCCGCACTTCAGCACACTGTGCCAGTGGGTCTGTTCTTCTTCTTTAGTTTTTTCATATTATCACTGCAAACCTGCAAACGGAGCAAATGCTAAAAAAACGACTAAAGAAAATTGATGCAATTGGAAAATTGGTCAATTGGTACAACGGTGAGTGAAAGAACTATAGAGAACAGGAAATAACCACCGGGCCATTAGTTTTGTGCGCGTTGTCGTGGACGGGTCTTTTTTTCTTTTTTAAATTGTAATCTGTAAATGTGTGTAACCGTTTGAACTTGTTGAAAGTACGTTTTGTCATTCGAACCGAAGATGCGCGATTTGTGAGGACGGTAGCTCATTAGATCCAGGTTAACGCCTTGTAAGTCTTGTTAACACATATTAATGTTAACAAGCTTCTTTACAAAGGCCTTGTTACCTATTAACCCTCGTCTCATTTTTCGATAACACTCACCCTAACCAATATTATTTACACTGACATCGTTTTATTAACACATATTAATGTTAATAAGCATCTCATTACAAGTACTTGGATCTAGTGTTACCTGCAAATACTGTTGGAGTTGGTGAGAGTGCTTGTTGGCTGAGGTATGTGTTTGTTTGTGCTGTGTGGTCCTAGTGCCCTCCAAGCTGCAGTCCCAGCCGTCGTCGCCACAGCCTCGCTGCTCGTCCCCCTCGGTCACCACCGGCAAGCTCATCTCCCCCTCGCAGAAACACAGCAAGAAGGCTCTGAAACAGGTACCGGAAGGACGTCACATTGGTGGTGTTCTGTGTTCAGCCCTTACTTCCTGTTACCCAGGGGTGCCTCTCTGCTAGCCTCTGTGCTAGACTTCATGTGCTGTTCCCCTGAGAGGACGTCAGAAAGCCAATGTGTTGTCATGTTGTGTTCAGGGAGCTTGTAAGAGAACACCATAGCATGCTTTGTGTGCGTGATACAGGTTGTGTTTGTACTGGAGGTTTTCCCATCATTCAGAACCAATTGTATGATTTTATTTGTTGTTTGGGCTAGAGGTTCAGTGTACATGTATGTGGAATTCGGTTTGATCAGCCTTCAAGACTTGGCCTTAATCCTGGTCATAAAGTAAATTACAGGAGGCCTGTGTTCCTGAAACATCTCTCACAAGGTATTTGAGAACAGTGGGGTGTCTGAAGAACATTCGTGGCCGGTTTTATTAACGTTCTCGTAATCCACAGCTCCCAAGATTTTTCTATTGGCTGCCCCTCGCCTTTTGTGTTCCATATAATTAGATTTGACTTGATCGCACCGATCGTAACTCATTCCATCTGCTCCGTTGTGGAGGATTTAGCTGTGTCAGGCTCATTTGTCGGTTTATTAGGCGAAAGCGAGCCTCATCGCGTAGTCAGATGAAGAGTTGGCTGCAAGGTGAGGAACAGGAGAGACTGCCTGTGCTTGGTTTCCATCTGAACCACATGTTCTTATTAGGATGAAGGGCGAAAGAAAACACGTACGCCGGGAATGGAACATTCACTTTACGCAGCTTGATTTCAACTGCAGCTCGCCACACGTTCCAAACTGTTGGGTCAATTCCCTTGTGCTCGTCTCCCTGGGTGCGTGACAGGCCTTGAGACAGCAGAGGAACCAGCGGCGGCAGGGAGGAATGCCCGCCTCCTCCAGCCCCAGGCTGACGCTGAAGACCGTCAAAGACATGGCGGACACCATGGCCACCAAGAACGGTAGGTGACGATGATGTAATTTCCTGTTTCTGGCTCGACTCCCTCAGACGGCTGAGACATATCTTGCTGCTCTTCCGATTGGCAGATGTACACTTTTCAAAAATTAGGAAGCGACGTCATGTCTGCAGTGAAACTCCCGGCCTCTTCAAAAACTTGTTATTTCAGCGTATGCATGTCTGTCATACCACAGTGTACTAGATCTTATCTTGCACGTCATATATAGATCAGTATAAAAACAGGGCGTTAGGATGTAAATTGGCACTGTTATCTTAGCACGTCACATACACAGTATAAAGAGAGAGTTTTACTAGCGCAATTAGCACTTGTCGTTAAATCCACACAACACGATGGTCGTTCCCACCGTCAGCAGCGTGGGAGCCCAAGCAGGCGGAGGGCAGCCCGGCCAGTCCCCAGAACTCCACCTCCAGCTCCTCCTCCTCGGTCAGAGCGGAGGCATGTCACTCGGCCGGAGCCAGGAACGTGTCCCAGAGGTCGAGCAGGCTGAGCGCACGTAAGCACACGCAGCCACACCCGCGCCTCGGCTCTCCTAGATGAGGACATGACAAATGTCTTCTCCATTTCTCGTGCTCTTGAAACATGTCTGCTCTAGTCAATAAAGACGCCCAGGTCGGAGACGTTGGACGAACAAGTCACGGTGTTTCGGTATCTAACACCAGTTGGTTCCGTGGGCATCAGTCTACGATATCTCGATGTTGCTCTTCTCATGGATCAAGGCACGGTACTTCAGTGTCTAATGCTACGTGAGCCTCTCCTTAACACTCCTCCTGCGTTGGGCGTTCAGGTCAACTAAAACGTACCAAGTGTGCGGAGATCGATGTGGAGACCCCAGACTCCATCCTGGTCAACACCAACCTCCGAGCCCTCCTCAACAAGCACACGTTCTCCGTGCTGCCCGCAGACTGCCAGCAGAAGCTGCTTCTGATGCTCCCACAGGTGGACCAGCAGGTGGGTTCCTACCAACCGAAACGCTTCATGTGGATTCGGAGGGAGTTTCTCCTCACCTTGGATGAGGATGTGTGGTTAACTGTCGGGTGTTGACATCCGTGGGCACCTGTAAAACTATTTTTGACATTGCAGTTAACAACGAATCAAGATTTGACATTCGAGTTTTGATGACTGGATGAATGCACTTTTGACAGAGCCTGTTTTCGTTTTTTAACTTTTTGGTACGTCCAGTTGTCGGATGTCAGATATAAGTATGGTTATCTATTATACAGTTACTATTGCTGTTGTTGCCTGTGCTTTGGAGCGGGGTCACTGTGGAGGATAATGATGATCAGGGGTGAGGAAGGGCCTTCATGTTTCTCTACCGTCCCCAGGCTTGCATGGACGGCCACCTGCTGAAGGTCACCAGCTCAGCCTTGAACAACGAGTTCTTCACCTCCGCAGCCCAGTCCTGGAAGGAGAGACTGGCAGAAGGTCGGTACGGCCTCCTCCATTGGGCAGATAAACAAACAGTGAAATGACTTGCTGTATCTGGATGTTAATGTCTGCTTCTCTGTGTTCCGATCTCAATCCTGATCCTAACCCCCTAACCTTGACCCTAACCCACTCTATCTTTAACCCCCCCTCCCCCTCCCCTAACACACACATACACACACACAGGTGAGTTTGCTCCAGAGCTGCAGCTCAGGATGCGACAGGAGATTGAGAAGGAGAAGAAGGTGGAGCACTGGAAGGAGAGATTCTTTGAGAACTACTATGGTGAAAAGTGAGTCACCCCTGGGACAGTGTAAATCCCTGACTGTACACATTCGGATTTTCCTCTGTAAACATAAAATGTAAAGATATTCTGCTCCTGCTCTCTCTATCCCCCCCCTCCCCCCACACTTTACATCTCCCTATAACTTTCTCTTTCTGTCTCGTTAGTTCTGGCCTCAGCTATGAGGAGTCTAAGGAGCTGACCGAGGCTGATGTATCACCTCCTGACCCAGCCAGGCCCCGGCCTCCTGACCCAGCCAGGTCCCGGCCTCCTGACCCTCCCAGGTCCCGGCCTCCTGACCCAGCTAGGCCCCGGCCTCCTGACCCAGCCAGGTCCCGGCCTCCTGACCCAGCCAGGTCCCGGCCTCCTGACCCAGCCAGGGCCCGGTCTCCTCCCCAGCCCAGCCCCGTGGTCCAAGCACCAGAAGTCCCCAAGGCCTCCAAGAACAGCAGCCAGGCCGAGACTGAAGCCAGGAAGCTGAGATCATCTCCGCCGTCTGCAGAGCCTCCTAAGCCCACTGAGGAGAAGCAGGTCCCACCAAAGGTAGCGGAAAAGACTCGGCCAGTGTTCAACATCGAGAAGATCCAGACCAGAGCTTCAACCAGGCACGCGGTGATGGAAGCAGCTCCCCCTCGAAGACGGGGAGGGGAGGAGGGCATGGAGGTGACCCCGTCTGACAAGGAGCAGGTTAAGAAGGAGAAGCCTCAGCTGCCCCCATCCCCTACGAAGCAGAACCTTCTAGAAGGCCGCCCCCAGAAGCACCGGTCTGCGTTTGTGAAACAGTCCAGTGTAAATGAGGAGGAGGGTGCCCCTGTCCAGTACTCTCCTGTCCTGACCTCCTCTGTCCTGGCCTCTTCTGTCCTAGTCTCCCCTGTCCCAGCCTCCTCTGTCCTGGCCTCCTCTGTCCTGGCTTCCTCTGTCCTGGCCTCTTCTGTCCTGGCCTCCTCTTTCCTGGCCTCTTCTGTCCTGGCCTCTCCTGTCCTGGCCTCTCCTGTCCTGGCCTCTCCTGTCCTGGCCTCTCCTGTCCTGGCCTCTCCTGTCCTGGCCTCCTCTGTCCTGGCCTCCTCTGTCCTTGCCTCCTCTGTCCTGGCCTCCTCTGTCCTGGCCTCCTCTGTCCTGGCCTCCTCTGTCCTGGCCTCCTCTGTCCTGGCCTCTCCTGTCCTGGCCTGTCCTGGCCTGGCCTCCCCTGTCCTGGCCTCCCCTGTCCTGGCTTCTCCTGTCCTGGCCTCCCCTGTCCTGGCCTCCTCTGTCCTGGCCTCCCCTGTCTTGGCCTCCCCTTTGCCTGCGTCTCCTGTCCTGGCCTCCTCTTTGCCTGCTTCTCCTGTCCTGGCCTCGTCTGTCCTGGCCTCGTCTGTCCTGGCCTCCCCTTTGCCTGCCTCTCCTGTCCTGGCCTCTCCAGTCCCAGCTTCTCCTATCCTGGCCTCCCCTGTCCTGGCCTCTCCTATCCCGGCCTCCCCTGTCTTGGCCTCTCCTATCCCGGCCTCCCCTGTCTTGGCCTCTCCTGTTCTGGCCTCTCCTGTCCTGGCTTCTCCTCCTTTGGCCGCTCCTGTCCCGCCCTCCCCGTGTCCTGAGGCCCTGAAGAGGAAGTCCTCCAGTGAGCAGGAGCTGGAGCTGACCCTGGAGAAAAAGGCTAGAGTCACCCCACTGCCTCCGTCCACCCAGAACCCTCCTGACCCTGCAGTAGCTGAAGCACATAGAGTGCCTCCACTGAAGGTAACCCATATCTGTAGTGGAATCTGAGCCCTGCCCTCAACAGTTTGTTTACCAAAGTGTCCCATGACGGAATAAGAAGATAGCACTAGGTCTGTGCATTCCTTGCCTTGCCCTTTCCAACGCCTCCTCTGTTTGTTTGCTTGTTTTTCACAGATTCCCGTGTCTCGAATCGTTTCTGTCCCTCTATCGCCGAGCCAGGTGTCCCCCCGCGCCCCTCTCCCTGCCCCCCTCAGCAGCCCTGGCCGCACGGGCGCACGCACCCTGGCCGACATCAAGGCCAAAGCCCAGTTGGCCCGGGCCCTGCGTGCCGCCACCGCCTCCGTCTCCTCCTCCACAGGAGCCGTGCCAGGGCCGGGGCCAGGAGGAGGTGGCGCAGAACAGAGACCACCCCCGACCCCCACTGCCTCCCCTGGACCCCCACACACCCACAGCCCAGCGCCGGCAGAGCCATCATCCAGGCCACCGCACGGCAGCGGTGTCCCCAGCCCGCTGTCTGTGGCATCGTCCTTCCCCTCAGGGCACTTTGACCCCCGTTCCTCTCAGACACAGAACACCAGCAGAGCCGTCCTCCCTGGAGATGGCCCACAGAGAGGTCCCTCGGAGAACAGCACCAGCTCCGGTTCGGCCCAGAACGTTCTCAAGGCTCCTAACCCTCCGGTGGTCCAGTCAGTCTCTACCTCTGGAGGCTTTTCAACCAGGTCCACTTTGTTCATCCCGGCCAACAACCCTCTGGTCACACAGCTCCTCCAGGGGAAGGAGGTCCCCATAGAGAAGATCCTCCCAAAGCCGCTGGCCAAGACGGAAGCCAAGATGGCCGCCACCCCTTCCTCTGGAGATAAAGGGAAAATGATGCTGGTTACCACCGGCACCAGAAGTGGTGGCCGGTACCTCACCCCTGGGGAGGACGTCAGTAAGGCTGACTCTCCAGTCTCCGGCCAGTCAGGTGTCCCAGGAAGATCCGGTTCTTTCTCAGAGTTCACTCGTCAGCAGAGGGAAATGCCGGACAAGGAGACCCAGGAGCAGATCGTCCAGACCCTGATGCAGAAGGCCCAGCACGGCCAGCCTTACAGGGGCATGGGCCCCCAGCCCCCCATGGGCCCCCAGCCCCCCCGGTACTCTTCCCTCCAGCTGGGCCCGTCTGATGAGTCCCAGGACCGGCCCCAGTTCTGCGTGGGTTTCCTGGGGCGGAAACGGACGGCCAGGCCTGCCATGACGGGACACTACCTCCTCAATGTGTCCACCTACGGCAGAGGGTCAGAGAGCAGCAGGAGGTCTCTCTTGTCTCCCACAGTGACCCTGTCGCTGGCGACCCTGAAGAGGGAGCGCCCTGAGGAGACGGCAGGAGATGAGCCGGCCGGGAAGAACCGTCCTGGAGTGAAGTCGGAGCAGCAGGGGTGTTTGGAGGCTCCGGCCATCCAGCTCTTCTCCAGGGTCAAGTCTGAGTCTCTGCCTGCTGCGGGCTGTCCGGCGGACGGGTCAGACAACGGGGGCGTGGCGGGGAACAACGGCACCTCAACTAGAGCCAAAGAAACCAGCCCCATCGCTCAGTCAGCCCGGAGGACCCTGGACCTCTGCAAGCAGGGAAATCCCGAGCCGTATCACGCGGCCGCCGGGGCCACGGAGCCCAGGCACCAGGGCCCATTGGCTGCCTTTCAACCCCAGAGAACGCCAGACAATCAGGAAGTGGTGGGCTCGTGCTACGGAGGCACCCTCAACATGTCCGTACCTCAGGCCCTCCAGGCCGCCGCCAGCCCCGGCTCCTCCCCCTCCGTGTCGGGGGACGGCGGGGGCGCCACGGGCAGCGTCATGTCTTTCTCGGTGACGGTCACCACCATACCAGCCGGCCACCCCTTGGACCCCAGCGGCCAGAGAGAGGCGTCTCCAGAGCAGGGCTTCATGGAGGGCCCCGGGATGGAGAACGTCCAGTCTAAATGTTACTGCCGCCTCAAGGCCATGATCATCTGTAAAGGATGTGGGGCCTTCTGCCACGATGATTGCATCGGCCCTTCGAAACTCTGTGTCTCCTGTTTAGTGGTACGGTAAAATGAAAAAAGGAAAAGATTGACAGATTGATGTTATGTTTTAAGAATTTCACCTTTCAATGCACCAAGGCACAACCTGCCCCAATCAGGCCATTCACCGTCAATAAGAACCTGTCGCCTTGGTGACGCACAGCCGCCATAACGTATAACCTACAACACTGGATGATATTATTTCGCCTGTTCTATCTGAGAGAGAGAATGAACGACGGTTGTTTATTGCAATGTTTGGTAGTCATTTTGAGCAGCACAGTCTTTTTCAGAATTTCATTTGGCAATATTTGCACTTGGGTAGGGTTATTGTGCTACAGTATATATTTTGTTAAAGATAGTGTCGATTTTTTTTAAAGGACGAGAAAAAAATATGGAATGTTATTTTTATAGAACATAATGACAATGTTGTTATGTGTAGACTGCCCCCTGATCTCTGTGGTGTAGGGAAGGAGTAGTAAGGAGTCTGTGATAATCATGTGTTCCACATCACATATGTAATGTGTGCGTGTAAGTGTCAGAAGTATAACAGATTTCTACGATTTGAGTTGACCGTTCTGTAAATCACAGTTTTACGAAATATATTCTAATAGAATAGAGACATCTCTATTTTTCAATAAGAAAATATTTTCTAAGGATTGCATATGGCCTCGTTTGTACTCTAGAGTTTCAGGGCAAAGCACTGGACAGGCCCTCGCACGTACATAACGGGTAGCGCCGTGGTGTAGAGCACGTAAGCACGGTGAGAGAGGACAGGGCCGCGTTCCACGTCCTACCTCTACCAGCTCTTCAGCTTTCTGAACACAGACGGTTCGGTATAGTCCCCCCGATGTGTGTGTGTTCCCCTCATGGCTCAAAGACACGCAGAGAACATCTACTTCTGCCTTGTAAATACGTGGGCAAATCTTGGAGCTAGATATGTGTTCATTCTCTAGCTTGGTGTGTGTACTTTGCTTGAGCATATCCCACTGTTTTGTTCCAAAAGGGTTAAGGGTTTATACTTTACCTCAGGGGGGGGAGGACAACAACAAAGATGTTAAGTTGTGTTGAAACGCTAAATGCTGGACCGTCATGGAATCATTCAGAATGACATGCTTCGGTTTACTGTGTGAGAGAGAGGTACAATTGAGCACACGTACTGGACATTAAAGCAGCGGCTCTCAGACGGTGTGTGGGGATTGAGGGGGACGCGTAAGGGTGGAACATATACAGTTAAAGGAATAGGATACAAATCAAATGTTTCTTTGTTTTCAAAGGTGTGGTGCTGACCCTAACTGAAACCGTTTGCGAACCACTGCATTTAAGCACGATGGTATGAATGTGCGCGGTGATTACAGTTCTAAGATAGAAAAGTATCTTATTTTGTAATTGACATTTTAAATGGTTACAAAGAATGTTTTATAGAAACTATTTCCATGGTAATATGCCAAAGTCACCTCATGGAAACTAAATGATCAGAACTTGTTTTTCATGTCTGACAAGTTAAATAAAGTAATATATTTTAAGTAATATATTTTAATATAAAAATCTATTTGCAAATCATTTTAAAAAACAACAGGGTATGTACTAGAATAATATATTGGCTGTCCCCTTTTTCTATGTGTTGGAGTGGGCAGATCTTTTGTAAGGAATAGCTTTAATGACTGAAGTCCCCAGATTGATGTTACTCTATGAACCCTGAGTTGAATTTGTATGGGCCTGTGTGTCACTTTCCATATCCGAGTCTTGTGTGTGATTTGAACTGTATGCTCTTATAATAACTTATGAGTGACATTCGGGTCTCAACTGTTCTAATGATTGAGTGTGCACATTTGGAGGGAATGCCTGTTAAGTTTAACAGTTTGTAGGCACTGTTTGTAAGTGGCCAGTGGATCAAATTCAGGTTGTGAGAGAGTGAGAATGAGAGAGTGAGTGAGAGAGATAGATAGAGTCAGAGTGAGAGCGCGAGAGCGAGTGATAGAGAGTGAGATAGGGATATAATGAGATAAAGTGAGAAAGTGACTGAATTGCATCGAGAGATCTACATTCGCCCACATCTTTTAAAAGGCAGCTGACAACTAGTTAGGTTGTAAAGGGTTGAAAAGGGACTTGGCACTCCCATATGTTGTTGTTGTATTTGTTTAAACATGATCGGCTGATGATTTGTGTGTACATATAGAGGAGCTACCTATGACAAAGTTGGTCTTTGGTGTCTTGATGAAATGTGCAGTGTCAGGAGCAATCAAATGTGGTCTTAGAACGTTATCATGTCCTTATCACAAGGGTGTACATCTGTCTGTGTCATTTCTGCTTGTCTGTCATTTCCATCTTTAGAAAGTATATCTCCATTTAAAATGCAGGTGAATGTAATATAGTAATCAGCACTTGTAAACAAAATGTATTTTATCAAAAGTTATATTATAATTAAAATAACAATGAGCAAACACTGATCTTTGTTTCTGGTCAGTGTGTTTTTGTGTGGAGTATTCTTTGTTTACTACTGAAGGTCTAGGCCAAGGTCTAGTTGAAATGCAAAAATAACAAGTGTGTAAGGATGAAAACCTTGCAGGATGACTTCATCGCAAGCGCCGCTTGTGCACTTACACCGAGGCGCCTGTTCGAACCAGCGTAGAGGTACAAGCGCGCACAAGCGTAGCCTACGTCATCAGTCCTAGAGTCCCAGCCCACTTATTAGGCTACTTGTTGACTACCTTCTATAGATTTAGAAGCATAGCAATGATGTAAGCTTGTATGATTTCGACAGTAGCCTACTCCCCATTATAATTGACCGTTGTTAGTCTTCGTAGTGAAGTGTAGGCTTTGCTTCGGGGGGGGGGGGGGGGGGTGTAGTTTCAAAGGCCTGTGTGTACGCGCACGCAGGCGGCCGTCGTGCTTGCCTGCGCTTTGCTGTCCTCTGCTGTTGGGACGTCGATGATGCTGAGGAGAGCGGCGCACTGGTGAATTTTTATGAGCCGCCACCGCAGTTCGTAAGATATGTGATGATGGATCATATAAATCGTATTTCATTGCTAGGACGGCCATAACGACAGCGGACAGCGCGCGAATTTATCAAAGGTGAGAATGCAGTGATGAGTCACGGAGGAAATACCCTCCTTATTCACCCTGGACCACTTATCTTCTTCATCTGATGCCAATGATGAAGCTGTAACGCAACCTGCGTGATTTTCTTGTGGTAAGGCTAATTGCTATAAATCCGCACGTTTAAAGACAACAAACCTTAAAGCGGCCACCAAAAACACTTCAAAATTGCGATTTCAAAGGTTTTAACAAACGGTAGGATATTTCATATAAAATGTATTGGTATCACGACACATCATTCATCTTGCGGAAATAAGGTAAATAGGGAGTTAAACCAGCAATATGGCCGCGTTTGGTGTACGGTTAAAGAGTGAGAGTGAAAAGTATTCTAGTGAAGAAACAATTGTAAACCGACCATGGGTCAGTGACATGGTTAAGTGGACGATGTGTAACCATCCTTGTCTACCGCAGTAGTCGAGTCCTTATGTTGAGACTCGCGTCAAATGATGTTGTCATTACCTCGAGAAGGTGCGGTTAATATGCACCTTGCAACATTGTGGGCCTAGTAAAATTACAAACCACGGTTACGCACGGCATCTCATAGCTTAGATTTAGAAATTCATGATTTGATACTATGATTATCATGATGTCATAGGAGTACCCGAGGAATACCCATGCGCTAAAGGAGGCAGTGTAGGCTAAATCGCACTCGATAAAGTGTGGCGTTCTTCCTGTTTTTGATGGATGCAATTGATATTTTCAGTTGATAAGAATTTCGAGAATAAATCAAGAGGATGATCTAGCTGGTGGAAACTATGTGTTGGATGATGATCACGTTGACATCAGCAGCTGTGCCTTGGCTTCATGACATAACTGTTTTATTCTGCAAAATCCTATTGGTTATTGGTGTGAGGGGAGTATCTTAGTGTATGCATACGACATTAATTGGGATCACTTCAATATACAAAATATGAATTAATGTTGAACTAGCTTGTGTATGTTTAGTTACTCTGTTCACAACTATGTTGTCATCATATGATACAAATATTTCAAACTATTTAGTTTCCCGTACTGGGCATTGTAAATGTTGTTTTGTGTTTCCTCATATGGGACTTACATTTTGCATATGAGCTGTTATTTACTCAATAACATGAACGTTATAAATAGAATAGAGCGTCTTCCAAGCAGGGGCTCCATGAATAAAGAAGACACTGCAATCTCGCTACATCTATGAAAGGGGGGGGGGGGGGTCATGTCACCAGAGTTCCTCAGGGTAACAACCTCGGCTACACTGCACACGCTCAGTTAGTCAGCTGATGCATATCCTTCATTCCACTCTTCTTTATCCCATAGCCAAAGTGTGCTGCGCAGACTGACAGGCAGACAGACAGACAGACAGACAGACAGACAGATAGACAGATAGACAGATAGACAGATAGACAGGCAGACAGACAGACAGACAGACAGACAGACAGGCAGGCAGGCAGGCAGGCAGGCAGGCAGGCAGGCAGGCAGGCATACAGGCAGGCAGGCAGGGAGGCAGGCAGGCAGGCAGGCATACAGGCAGGCAGGCAGGCAGGCAGGCAGGCAGGCAGGCAGGCAACCAGACAGGCAGGCACAAAAGAAGATAAACAGATAGACAATCAAGCAGGGAGACAGGCAGGCAGGCATACTGATACACAAACAGCCAGCTCGACAGACAGACAGACAGACACCCAGCAAGCAGACAGTCAGATGAGCAGACACTGGCAGACCGGCAGACCGGCAGACAGACAGGCAGGCAGGCAGGCAGGCAGGCAGACTGGCAGACAGACACAAACACACAGGCAGGCAAGCAGGCAGGCAGGCAGGCAGGCAGAGGCTACAAGACTGCCTGGCCTATCTGTGCCACACAGGTTTGACCACTCATTAGATGGCTCTAATACGCTCTGTGGCTATCATTACTGAGCTTCCTGGTGCGGTGAGCCCACTGGACCCTTTCAGGGCCAGAAGTCATGTGGAATTATCCTGCTCACAGAGCACATGAAGTGTTACCCTTCAGAACGCACTTTCTCTCCTAAATGAAGGCAATAAAAAGACACATTTTAACTAGGCTGGATAAAACCCTTAAAGAGAGAGTGTTAATTACTTATTTAAAAAACAGACTCTATTAAGGCGCAAAGGACTACAGCTTATCTTTAAATTGTTATGGAGACGTAGGGCATTAAGGAGAAACTGTCTGAATGTGTGTTCTCTCTACAGGGCAAGGATACCTCGCATGGTTCATTAGATTTGAAGTTCATCCAGCGGCAGGTAATTATCGCCTTCTATAGACGTATAACATCTAAGACTAATTTTTACATTTGTCATTTTATTAATCAAGCACATGCTTTTATCCAAAGCGACATACGAAGAGTGTATATAGAAAGTACAGAAGAAAAGCAAGGATCAGACGTGCATCATTTGAACAGTATTTTGATGGTTGGTCGAGGAACGATGTATATTTAATATCCGTTGGAATTGATTTTAAGTCAAGGAGACATATGTAACGTGAACAGATTGCAAGACTAGTCTTTTTCTGTTCATTTTCCTATACCCTCACCTATTGTGTGACAAGCTTCCAGACAAGTGCATAATCAATCACATGAATATTTGATGATTGATCCTATGCATGTATCTTCACATTTAGTCAGCACTTCCTGTGACGATGCTGTCCTTCCAGTAGTGTTAGCGTTCTTCCAGTAATGTGGTCGTTATGACACAGTAAGTCAGACAGGAAGTCACGCTGGTGATTTCCTCTGCTTCAGGATGATCGAGGAGGGCAGCAAACGAGGCAAGGCCATGGTGGAGAAGAGACAGCTCTTCATGGAGATGCGTGAGTGGAGCTGACTGAGATGAACTACCCAGACTCCTCTCTGCCTCAGCCATGGCTCTCTACCCTGACTCCTCTCTGCCTCAGCCATGGCTCTCTACCCTGACTCCTCTCTGCCTCAGCAATGGCTCTCTACCCTGACTCCTCTCTGCCTCAGCAATCCTCTCTCTACCCTGACTCCTCTCTGCCTCAGCAATGCCTCTCTCTACCCTGACTTCTCTCTGCCTCAGCAATGCTTCTCTCTCTCTACCCAGAGGTCCACGCTTCCTCTCTCTACCCTGACTCCTCTCTGCCTCTCTCTACCCTGACTCCTCTCTGCCTCTGTACCCTAACTCCTCTCTGTCCACACGTCTCTGTAGCTCTAGATTTGGGCAGTGATAATGAAAACTAAATCTCCCTTCCGTATAAATTTTCTTTATTTTCCACAAAATCCAAACATACACTACACAGTTACAGTATATGATCTCACAAGTACTCTTGTTGTTTTTGTCGTTTTACTACAGAATGTGGATTCATCTTTGAGGGTATTCTTCATTTACGACTAAGCGTTTTCTATTTGCTATCCTTACAGGGGACTAATCTAGTCTTTTGATTTTGATCAGGGGCACAAAACTTTGACGTGATCAGACTGTCAACCTATAGGACTGCTTGTAAACTTCGATTTGTGCAGAAGAGGTGCAACCGTGAGTACAGCTGAATTTTTTATTCCCCCTGACAGGAAATCTCTTTCAATTTACCATCGGGTACTGTTAGTTGATGGATTATTTGTGCAATTGATTGAATGATTGATTAATTGGTTACTCTATGGTTTGACTGACTGATCGGTTGATTGGTTCATTGATTGGTTGGTTGATTTGTGGTTGGTTGTTGGTTGGTTTGTTATTGGTTGGGTGGTTGTTTATTTGTTGGTGAGTTGACCAACTATCATTTCCCATCAGTTCACCTTGTGGACGTGTGGAACATGATCGAAGCCTTCCGAGACAATGGGCTGAATACACTGGACCACACCGCAGAGATCAACGTCTCCCGCTTGGAGACCATCCTGTCATCCATCTACTACCAGCTGAACAAGCGCCTGCCCACCACACACCAAATCAACGTGGAGCAGTCCATAGGCCTGCTGCTGAACTTCATGGTGGCTACCTATGACAGGTACATTCCACCAGTCCTGTCACGGAAATGTGGACTTTGATGCCGATACCAAGTATCACGTTGCACAATGCTGAAACTATATTCATGATTTCGTTTTAAAAAGGGGTAACTTGACAGAGTCATTTTTGTTTTCAGTTGGAACCTTTTTTGTGGCCATTGTTAATCGATGCCTTTCATCTGCTTTGGCCCCTTGGCTCACACACACAGCACAGGCTTGACGTCACACACAGACCCTCTTGTCTTAAAGACACAGACCAGCCTTTATAGCTACTGGACTACAGTCAGTTTCGATGCATAAAAGTACAGTTTTCTTTCCTAAAATGCCAGTATGGTACCGCTGCAAAAAAATCCTTGGTATGGTACCAGTACCTGTTTACCATGAAACACTAGTTTTTACCTTCTTGGCATCGCCAGAACAAAAATGTGCGTTTGTCTGGAACCTCTCATTTCATTTTTGACTTCCAATGGAAGTTATCATCGGGTGCCAATCAAAAGGCCTCTGGACACTTTTGGATATAATGACATAGATAAAACCAGTCAGAGCAATGAAAAGTCAACTTGGTTGTTTATGAAAATGCCTCAACTTTGCTATTCTGTACAGTCATCGTGATTGGCCTGGCACCTACAATGAAACCTGTTTGAATGGGAGATTAGCCAGACCCATCTGCCTGAGAACATAAAACATGAGCTGGCAGACTGGTCTGGTTCCAGGATAAGTGTTTCTATAGCGTGACACATTTCCACTCAACAGAGTGAACTTAAGTCTAACCTAACCATTCTAATGGTGTTTAGTACATCTATGATAATTTCATTTGTCCAAATAGATCAGGAGAAAATGTGTCACTTAATCAGTATACATTTATTTATCACCAGCACAGACAGGATGGAGATAAGGAGGGCAAAGCAGAGTGACTGAATAGATTCAGATTGTTTGTTCTTCTTTTTGATGTGTCAGTTCTCTTTATACTTGTTTAAATAGGAGCGGGTGGGAGGACCAAAACATTTAAGTTGTGAAAATTGTTATTCACCTTAACCTGGTTACGCAACAGTTAGTCAGAGAATCTATACTATCATTCATATTCATACCATCATGCAAGAGAAATCCTTCATATGAACTGTGTTTCACTTATTTTACAGTGAAGGCCATGGGAAACTGACTGTGTTCTCTATGAAGTCCATGTTGGCTACCATGTGTGGAGGGAAAATAGTAGACAAGCTACGCTGTAAGTATACTTTCTTTTGGGGGCATTTCAGATGTGTATTATGTGTACTACAACCACTCCTGTTCAGTAGTACCTGGTGGACCTTTAGGATCTTAGATTTCAGGTCTTGGCTAAAGCATTATCTTGAATACATTATTTAGTGGTCTCTTTGCAGTTGCTTAAACTATCCACAAGAGGGTGCTGCTGAGGCATTCATGTCAATAAATAAACTTACATTCACCTGAAACTTACAGTCACCTGTGTTGAGCTGTTTGTCACAAGGATCGTCCCTGCAAAATATTGACATAAATGTAGTTAATATTTTCCATCTGTTGTTAACTCTAGTTTATTTACTCTTTTAAACAATGTGAGATTATAAACCATCACCACAAGTCTCCTGTTAATTTAGCGGAAGATTTGATCCAAAGCGAGTGGGAGGGAGATTCGAACCAGGGACCCCTTGACCTGCTGTGAGCTGGTCCACGGGTGGATTGTAACTGTCAGCCCTTGTATCTCAGATGTGTTCTCCCAGATCTCGGACTCCAGTGGGGTGATGGTGTTCGCAAAGTTCGACCAGTTCCTGCGGGAGGTGCTGAAGCTTCCCACGGCCGTGTTCGAGGGCCCGTCGTTCGGCTACACCGAGCACTCCGTACGCACATGCTTCCCCCAGCAGGTGACACAACCCCTGGGTGTGTGTGTGTGTGTGTGCATACGTTGACTGAAAGTCGAGCTGAGATTCATGTATTTTTAACCCTTTTAGATTACATCCCGGTCATTATGTAAACCTATTTAACGAAAGACACAAATAACCAAATTCCGACCAGCATTATGTACTGTTTATCTATCTATCCTGTTTCACGTGAAGTACGTCACAATATGGAATTTAGACACTTCCAAAATTCATTTTGGAATTTCATCATGAATTTAATTGATCTAATTCAGTCAATGAACAGATGTACAATTTCGGTTCAGATTGCACTTTGTTTACAGTGAAGGAGAGAGGGAGGTCTTCACAGAGGCCTACAGACATGGCTTGACTGTGTCAGGGCATAGTTTTTTTGTTTCCAGATCGTTCCGACAAAGCTTCCGGCGGATGGCGTCCGTATCTCGTCTCACTAAGCCCATGTGTGTGTGTTTGTCTCTAGAAGAAGATCCTACTGAACACGTTTTTGGATGTGTTAATGGCCGACCCCCCTCCACAGTGCCTAGTGTGGCTACCTCTCATGCACCGACTGGCTAATGTTGAAAATGGTAAGACGATACCACAAGACTTCTCTTCAGGGCATGCTCATGATAGCTTTACTAATATAATAACAACATATTTTGTTCATTCCTTTCTTTTGTTTGTTCAATTCTATTTTCCTGTTGCTTTTTTCTTTCATCAAGTCTTCCATCCAGTGGAATGTTCCTACTGCCGTAGTGAGAGCATGATGGGTTTCCGTTACCGCTGCCAACAGTGCCATGGTTACCAACTCTGCCAGAGCTGCTTCTGGCGTGGCCATGCCAACGGTCCCCATAGCAACCAGCACCAGATGAAGGAGCACTCTTCCTGGGTATGTTTAGCAGCACGCTCCACATACAGCACTCACACCAATACCGCTACACACTGTGTGTGTGTGTGTGAGAGTGAGAGAGAGAGAGAGAGAGAGAGAGAGAGAGAGAGAGAGAGAGAGTGTGTGGGTGTGTGTGAGAGAGCGAGAGAGAGAGAAAAGGTGTGTGTGTGAGAGAGGGTGTGATTGTGTCTATGTACCGGCATGCTAGTTGACCACCAGTGTGAAGTCTTCTTGGAATTTAAGACTTTCTCTGTAACAGATTTCATGGGGTTTTATTCATTTACTCAGCTGATAAAATAGTATTGATTGAATTGTCAGCGGTTTTCACTGCAGTGTCATTATCCCACTGCTCAATCAGTGTGTTTCAAATTGAAGCAAGGGACCAGACTGCTCTGGTCGCTCACCCAATCCCACACCCGCACAGCGCTCCACAGATAAGCATGATTATGTGGGGGCATCATGACAGCAATAAAATGGCAGTGTACAGTACATAAACTGGAAAACTGTCTGGACAAAGAAGTAAATTAAAAGATATGTGCTTGGCAATATTTTGAGTCGTATTTTCCAAACGATGTATCATACTATGCTATATAAATTGAGATTCATGCATTTTAAGGCCAAACTCAAAAAAGGAATTACCTCTGGATAATGACAGTTGGTGAATTAGTTCCATAATCTCTTGACCAAAACACTGGATAGGAACGGTGTGAGGTGACGGTGGCCATTTTGTCTGGGTGTCTCTTGTAGAAGTCTCCAGCTAAGAAGCTGAGCCACGCCATCAGCAAGTCTCTGGGGTGTGTCCCCATCGGCGAGCCCCCCCACCCCGTGTTCCCTGAGCAGGCGGAGAGACCCCAGGACCAGCCCCACACCATGTACGTACCACACACCTCACCCTACTCACCATGTACGTACCACACACTTCACAACTCACACACCATGTATGTACCACACACCTCACACACCATGTACGTACCCCACACGATGTACGTACCACACACCTGACACCTCACACACCATGTACGTACCACACACACCTCACATCTCACACACCATGTACGTACCACACACACCTCACCTCACACACCATGTACGTACCACACACCTCACCTCACACACCATGTACGTACCACACACACCATGTACGTACCACACACCTCACCTCACACACCATGTACGTACCACACACACCATGTACGTACCACACACCTCACCTCACTCACCATGTACATACCACACACTTCACACCTCACACACCATGTATGTACCACACACTTCACACCTCACACACCATGTACGTACCACACACCTCACACACCATGTACGTACCACACACCTGACACACCATGTACATACCACACACACCTCACATCTCACACACCATGTACGTACCTCACACACCTCACCTCACACACCATGTGCTTACCACACACCACACACACATCACCTCACACACCTCATTCCACATGGCACAAATAAAGAAATAAATACATAGAATGTATTTGCATTAATCATTTATATTATGTATTTTTATCAATTTTACATTCATTTGTAGATTTCCAACTGAAACTATAGTATTTCAGTTTGTATAAATTAATAAAGGGAAGCATCTGAGCAACATCTCAGATGTGTCCACTGACATTAAACGTCCAGTTGGCTGAGAAACAACTACACAGGAAATCCCCCTTGCCTAGCTGTGGTCAGACAACATGCATGTCCATCTATGTGCTTCTGTAAATGTGTTGTTGTAAGTGATACTGAGTTAGATCAGATAGACCGACATTCTCATACAAGCCATACAGTAGGCCAACCAACAGCAGTGCTCATCAAATACATCCACTAGAGGAGAAAACGAGTCAGCTAACACCTAGACCGGAAGCTCATTTGATAAAAAAAGTTAATTTATTTAAACATGGGAGCTTTTTAACTAGGTGTATGTCTATAAACACAGATTTAAAAAAGCTATAGCAAAATTCACATCAATAAGCAAACAACCAGTACACGCGCACACACGCACACTGCAGATTAAAACCCTCTAGTCTTCAGCAAACTGCTCGGACCGCATCCCCCATAAACCCCTCTTCTGAAACCACACACTATTATTTGATGAGGTATGGGTGAACTGGGTGAGGTTTCCCGTTTCCCCGTCTAGTAAATGCTACTCTAAACTGCTTCTGCAAAGCAGTGATGAAGCCTCATGCCTTATGGGAGAAACATTTGACTCCATGCCTCCGGTAGCACAAGTATTCCGCTTCCTTGCGTGCTCCGCGGTCCTCCTTCACCTCTCTCTCCTGTTTGCCTAATCGGGGCCTTTTGAAAGAAAACACAATCAAGGTTTATTCATTACACCTGGTTGCTTAATTGGGTAGTTTGGGTGTCCTTGGGACCTACCTCCCAGGAGAGGGTGCCCACGGACCCAGTATGCCACCCGAACCCTCACACTTTGTTATGGCTGGCTTGTCTTGGAGTCTAATGTTAGCCCCTTGTTTTTTAAATGTGTCTCTGTTGTGATGTCTTAGTCTGTGATGCAAGATTTACTATAATACCACTTCCTGTCATCTCCATCTGCTCTTTACTTGAATCGTAGTTATTTAGTGTTTTGCCTTAGAAGCTCAGATGTTTGTTTTGAATGCTTAATCAGACGAACATAAATGCAGCAAATGACTCTTGTAGAAATAATCAGCGTTCTGATTCTGGTTTTCTCTCTTTTCTAATATAACTAATTTCATCACAGCAGGGAGGATAATGATGATGATTTTGTTTTCCTCAGGTTTGCTAGGATGGCAGAATTTAAATTAAAATCCTCAAAGCAATGCCAAATTCTGTCAAGCATGTGATGCAGGGAGGACCAAAGACATAGAGTAAACTACAGTTTAATTTAGTGTTAATCTGAAATTAAACACTTAATTTAATCCACAAGAACCTTGCGACAGTCCATAAGGAAATTCCCCAGCAGACATCATTTCCCGTACATTGGCAAACACTGCCTGAATATCAAACTAGCATCAATATTGCACAGTAATACAGTAAGACAGTTCCCAATCAGAGTGAGTTTGTCAGTGTTTGAGTCCTCCGCGCCCTGCCGCCCTGCCCAGCACTGGCAGAATCGTGACCCAGGACGGATGTCCTTCAGCGGGGTGTCGCAGGTCTGTCTGACGGCTGTTATCCGCTCCTGGAGCTGGCTGAGTGGGCTTGGCAGAATCAGGGGAAAGCATCAAGGTTAATCACACTCCTAAGCCGAGGAGACAGCCAAGAGTCCTAGTCGACTGAGAGCCCCTCTCTCTCTCTCTCTCTCTCTCTCTCTCTCTCTCTCTCTCTCTCTCTTCTCCGGGAGCGCATTTAAAATGTTTATCTGTGTCTAAAAGCAAACAAGTGAGAAGTAAAGTACTCCAGATCTTCTCGACCAGTCAGTTCTATTCCAGGAGATTTGTACACGGAATCTCAGTTGTGGTTCTCTGAGGCATGGTCTGTCTCTCTGTTTTTGCAACGGATTCGGGTTGCTGTCCTTACTGTGAGTGACAGACAACAAACCCTATAGAGGAATGACTCAAGATCTCTATACTGAGCCTGGGTATTATAGTAGAACCTTTACATTGACAGCATGCATCACCCCCAAACTTTATAAACTGCAATATCATTGCATAATGTTTTACACCTTGGCACCTTCTCCAGGTCCAGTCAGATTTCATTTGTGGCATAAAAGAAATGCGTACCGTAAAACAAAAGTGTGCTGTATTTAGTTTTTCTGGTATCTGGGCACCCAGATACCAGATCACTGGGCACCCAGTGATCAAATGCAGTCATGCAAATAGTGCTGTCGGAAATAGAATGAGGAGAGGCTGGGTAGTGGATGGGATTTCATCAGACCCCCCCCCCTCACCCAGTTCTCCTGAACGAACAGCAGGGGACATGAGGAGGCTCTGCACGTGGTTCCTACAGGGCGCAGGCAGGCAGGCAGGCAGGCAGGCAGGCAGGCAGGCATCCAGACAGACAGAAAGACAGGAATATGTCAGTCAGATAGACAGACAGACAGACAAACAGACAGGGAGATGTAGCAGACAGACAGAGATGCAGACAGACAGGAAGAATTGCAGACAGGCAGACAGACAGGAAGATGGCAGAGAGACAGGAAGATGACAGACAGAGACAAGTCAGCAAGATTAGTGGTAGTTCCCGTGACGTCTGAGTGCAGCTCTATTTCTTCCCCAAAGTTGTGACATTTATCAACTTGTGCTGAGGCCCACCAGGCATCAGACAGTGTTAGTTATCATGAGACACGACACGTGTGGAGACCCAGAGAGAAGAGGATGGGGTCTGGGCACGCTGCCGACAAAACAGGAAAAGAAACATAAACAATGTTTACATAACACCCTCAGCCCTTCTGCTTTTGACTGTGCTTAACGTGCCAGAGATGAGGGCTATTTTCGGTACGAGTTATAAACGGCCTTGGTGATTGTTTGTAAGAGGATAGTGAGCGAAATGTACAGTATGTTACATAACCCACTGTGGATAAGTGTGCTGGAGTGAAATGATGGAAATGGGATTCTGAGGTGGCTGCGTGCTTCTGTCTCATGGGACACTTGAGGGAAATACAAAAAAACATTGATGTGGAGGAATATAAAGGTGAGATCATTCATTCAAAAGGTATTGGCCCATACACATAAGCTTGTGTGTGCGTGCATGTTTGTATATGCTAGAGAGGGAGATGGGGGGGGGGGGGAGAAAGTGGAATGAGGGAAGAGGGGAATAGGGGTGTGTGGAGCAGGCGGAAAAAGGGAGAGAGAGAGAGTCTGTCGTCATCCAGTCATGTGACTGGAGCGTTCCCTAGGAGACGGCAGCAGTGTAGTACATTGAGATGCTCTGAGGCGGACCAGAGCGCAGAAGGCATCTGGCCGGAGCAGTGCGTGGATGTATCTGGCTGTCCACTCTGGTGCTTTCCACCCTGCAGGAGGTGAGTGAGATCTGCCCCCTCTCCCTCTCTCTCTGCCTGGGCCCTCTCCTCTGGCTCCAGGACAGCTGAGGTGATGCAGAGCATGCAGGAAATGGAATGTTGGATAGGTGCTGATGTTTTTGTATTGGTTTGTCTATGTGACGGTATGAAACCGACTGTAGGATTGATTTGTAGATTTGTTTCTGTTTTGATCATGTAATACTGTCTTCATGAGAGATCCAGTTGTGCATTTTCAGGTGTGTGTAGACTGGAGAGATTATATGCTGATTTCAATGTTTCTTCTTTATTAGTTGGGAAATACTAATAATGTTGGAATGGTAATGAAAAACATGAGAAACAAACCCTGGTTTATTCCACCAAAGAGAGAGAGAGGAGAGAAAGAGAGAGAGAGAGAGACTGTGGGACTGTTAGAGGATGTCTAGTCGGAGTCTGTTTGTCAGTTCTAATACATTCTGGTTTGAAGTTGGACAACCTGAGCTGTGCACAGCCCGACACACAGATCAACTAATGAGATCTGTGCTTCTTCCCAGACACAGACAGACAGAGGCAGGGATAGACAGAGAGGCAGACAGACAGAGGCAGGGATAGACAGAGAGGCAGACAGACAGGCAGGGATAAAAGCAGAGGCTGGGACACAGACAGATGAGGAGTCACAGACAGAACAAGAGGCAGAGTTACAAACTCACGGAGGCAGAGGCCGAGACAAGACTGAAATAGACAAATAAACAGAGACAGAGATACAGACAGAGGCAGAATATAGGTAGCAGAAACAGAGTTACAGACAGGTAGACACATACATTGAGACAGAGGTAGAATGGAGGCTGAACAGTGTCAGAGACAAAGACACTGAAAGAGACATAACAGACAGAGGCAGGGACACTGACAGATGCAGAGCAGAGCAGACAGGGGCAGGGACACTGACAGATGCAGAGCCAGAGGCAGAGCCAAAGCCAGAACAGACAGAGGCAGAGCCAGAGCCCAGAACAGACAGAGGCAGGGACACTGACAGATGCAGAACAGAGGCAGAGCCAGAGGCAGAGCCAGAGGCAGAACAGTCATAGGCAAGGACACTGACAGATGCAGAACAGAGGCAGAGCTGGAGGCATAGCAGACAGAGGCAGAGCCAGTGGCAGAACAGAAAGAGGCAGAGGCAGGGACACTGACAGATACAGAACAGAGTCAGAGCCAGAGTCAGAGCAGACAGAGTCAGAGCAGACAGAGTCAGAGCAGACAGAGTCAGAGCAGACAGAGGCAGAACCAGAGGCAAGGACACTGACAGAGGCAGAAGAGAGACAGAGCCAGAGTCAGAGCAGACAGAGTCAGAGCAGACAGAGTCAGAGCAGACAGAGTCAGAGCAGACAGAGGCAGAGCAGACAGAGGCAGAGACAGGGACACTGACAGAGGCAGAGCCAGAGGCAGAGCAGACAGAGTCAGAGCAGACAGAGGCAGAGCAGACAGAGGCAGAGACAGGGACACTGACAGAGGCAGAGCCAGAGGCAGAGCAGACAGAGGCAGAGGCAGAGCAACAGACGCAGAGACAGGGACACTGACAGATGCAGAACAGAGGCAGAGCCAGCAGAAGTGGGAGCTTTGATGCTGAAGCCAGATGAAGCCAAGATCTATGTTTACTTTCCTAAACCATCTGCAAAGTCACCTTTAGCAGTTCCTCCTCTTCATCTTTAATTACATTTCTGGTCTGCTTTTTGTTCCTCTTGCTCATTTTAATCAGCTTTGAGCTAATAGCATTAAAAAACGCCAACGCCACAAATGGACTTGTGCCTGCCTCCCTGGCGGCATTGCAGTCTCCCACGGAGCGTGCAGACGTGTTGTGTTAGGAGGACTCCCCTCAGCTTCAGCCGTCAGGGTTTCTGATTCATGAAAATATAATGTCCTTGTTCCTTGGTGGCATGACTATACATTGCTGCATAGGACTGTGACAGGGCTGTGTAGGACTGTGACAGGATTGTGTAGTGCTGTGTAGGGCTGTGTAGGACATTGTAGGACTGTGACAGGGCTGTGTAGGACTGTGACAGGATTGTGTAGTGCTGTGTAGGGCTGTGTAGGACATTGTAGGACTGTGACAGGGCTGTGTAGGACTGTGACAGGATTGTGTAGTGCTGTGTAGGGCTGTGTAGGACATTGTAGGACTGTGACAGGGCTGTGTAGGACTGTGACAGGATTGTGTAGTGCTGTGTAGGGCTGTGTAGGACATTGTAGGACTGTGACAGGGCTGTGTAGGACTGTGACAGGATTGTGTAGTGCTGTGTAGGGCTGTGTAGGACATTGTAGGACTGTGACAGGGCTGTGTAGGACTGTGACAGGATTGTGTAGTGCTGTGTAGGGCTGTGTAGGACATTGTAGGACTGCGACAGGATTGTGTAGGTCTGTGACAGGATTGTGTAGGACCATGTAGGACTGTGTAGGGCTGTGTAGGACTGTGACATGGTTGTGTAGCGCTCTTTAGGACCGTGTAGGACTGTGTAGGACTGTGTAGGACTGTGTAGGACTGTGACATGGTTGTGTAGCGCTACTTTAGGACCGTGTAGGACTGTGTAGGACTGTGTAGGGCTGAGTAGGGTATGACAGGTCAATACATGGTTATGCAGTTTAGTATTAAAGACCTCTAATCTTGTGTTTTTAGTCAGCCGAAGCCAGTGGCCAACAACATGAACGACACTATGCTCATGTCCTCTGGGGCACCTACTCCTACCAAAAGGTAAGTGCCCTTAAGTAAAGTACTGAGTCTCTACAGAATGGTACTTACATTAAACAGTTATTAGACTCTACTGTCATAGCTCTAATGCTAACCAGTTACAGAGCACTAACAGTTACTGTTTTTTAAGTAGCACACCACTGCAGTGGAGTCATCTACTTTATGTATTGAAATTCAACAAGCTTACAAATTACATCAAATTAAACGACCAAAGCAATTATATTCCGATCTCTACTCCATTATGATCAGACTGCGACACATTTTTGTATTAGAGCACGCCCCAGTGAGTGTGCCAGGGAGGGAGACATACATTGTGTTGTTCAACGTTGAGGGCTCTTTTGACTAATGGACAGTGATTTTTACGTTGAGCCATATAAACAGATCACTAAGAACTCCCCCAGTCAGTTAGAGGCCATGTTCATTTTAATCCTCTCTGTGGTGATGAAGCAGATCATAGGGACATTATAGTTCTGGATTGTTTAAAATGCAATCTTCCATGCTAAATCACCCATCCGTTCACTGAATAACATCTAGTTGACAGTGTCACCGTGTCAGCTCAATATTGACCATGTCACTGAGCTGGCGCTGCTCTCCAGTGGATCACTTGTGTTATCGGTAATCTTTGCAGAGAAAGAGAGGCTTGTCCGGTGTGTGTGCCTCGAGGTGTGGTATAAAGTGGTGTGTGTAATGTGTGTGTGTGGTTGTGTTATAAAGTGTTGTGTGTCCTGTGTGTGTGTGTGGCTGTGTTATAAAGTGGTGTGTGTAATGTGTGTGTGTGTGTGGCTGTGTTATAAAGTGTTGTGTGTCCTGTGTGTGTGTGTGGCTGTGTTATAAAGTGTTGTGTGTCCTGCGTGAGTGTGTGGCTGTGTTATAAAGTGTTGTGTGTCCTGTGTGTGTGTGTGGCTGTGTTATAAAGTGGTGTGTGTAATGTGTGTGTGTGGCTGTGTTATAAAGTGTTGTGTGTCCTGTGTGTGTGTGTGTGGCTGTGTTATAAAGTGTTGTGTGTCCTGTGTGTGTGTGTGTGTGTGTGGCTGTGTTATAAAGTGTTGTGTGTCCTGTGTGTGTGTGTGTGTGTGGCTGTGTTATAAAGTGTTGTGTGTCCTGTGTGTGTGTGTGTGTGTGGCTGTGTTATAAAGTGTTGTGTGTCCTGTGTGTGTGTGTGTGTGTGTGTGTGGCTGTGTTATAAAGTGTTGTGTGTCCTGTGTGTGTGTGTGTGTGTGTGGCTGTGTTATAAAGTATTGTGTGTCCTGTGTGTGTGTGTGTGTGTGGCTGTGTTATAAAGTGTTGTGTGTCCTGTGTGTGTGTGTGTGTGTGGCTGTGTTATAAAGTGTTGTGTGTCCTGTGTGTGTGTGTGTGTGTGTGGCTGTGTTATAAAGTGTTGTGTGTCCTGTGTGTGTGTGTGTGTGGCTGTGTTATAAAGTGTTGTGTGTCCTGTGTGTGTGTGTGTGTATGTCATATAGAGATGGTGTCCCAGGGCAGCAGATAGGCAGGCATCCGATGCCCCAGTCCTGTACATGTGCCCGATGGAAGCAGTGCATGATGGGAGCCAGGCTAAATGAAGATGATTCCTAGTAGAGCTTTGCAACAAAAACTCCTGTGGCTGTCGTCACTGTGTGGTGACAGGATCGAGCAGAGCGGCCGCGTGTCATAGGAAAGATCGTGTCCATGTTGACCACCAACATAAAATCAACACACATCTCAATATGGCACCTTGCAGGCAAACACCCTGTGCTCCTCCTTGTTGTGTGGGTGTTAGTAAGGATCTTGTTGGGCAAAACCAGATGCCAACAACATGTCAACACAATGCCCACCCACCCCCATCCCCCAGCCCTGGGGGGCAGTAAACAGTGACCAGTGTTGTGTCTTCAGACCAGGGGGAGGGTGAGACGGAGGCTGTTACACAGCAGTGCGTCTTGCTAGGAGACACTCTCCCCTTCTTGACCGCCCAGTCTAAGAACCCTGATAACCTTTCTGTTGACATTAGACTCTGTGACTCATCGCTGTTCTGGCGCTGTCATGTCATGCTCTGCTGATGACTCTGCTCCACCCCTGGGGAACGGCAGCAACAACAAATCCATGTTCCCATCCATGTTTAGGCCAGAAATCAAACGTGAACTACTCACGCCATGTCGGTTTGATACGGTGCACAGTGTTGGAGTGGAAGTTGGTAGAAAAGGGCTAAGGCAAGCAGGCAAGTTACTCCGGGATTAATGCAGAGCAAGAAGTCACTTTCTATCATAGCGCCCATGTGAGCTGACTTCCTGTCACATTAGGTTTGTAAATATGGATCTGTGTAATAACTCTTTTTCTGTTCTGCCTCTGTGTGGCTGTGACCGGCCTGGGAGTTGACAATGATGAATAATAGAAATCTCCAGGCTCCTCTCTGCTCCAGGCTCCTCTCTTCTCCTCTCTTCTCCTCTCTTCTCCTCTCTTCTCCAGGCTCCTCTCTTGTCCAGGCTCCTCTCTTCTCCTCTCTTCTCCTCTCTTCTCCAGGCTCCTCTCTTCTCCTCTCTTCTCCTCTCTTCTCCTCTCTTCTCCTCTCTTCTCTTCTCTTCTCCAGGCTCCTCTCTTCTCCTCTCTTCTCCTCTCTTCTCCTCTCTTCTCCTCTCTTCTCCAGGCTCCTCTCTTCTCCAGGCTCCTCTCTTCTCCTCTCTTCTCCTCTCTTCTCCAGGCTCCTCTCTTCTCCTCTCTTCTCCAGGCTCCTCTCTTCTCCAGGCTCCTCTCTTCTCCTCTCTTCTCCAGGCTCCTCTCTTCTCCTCTCTTCTCTCTTCTCCAGGCTCCTCTCTTCTCCTCTCTTCTCCTCTCTTCTCTTCTCTTCTCCAGGCTCCTCTCTTCTCCTCTCTTCTCCTCTCTTCTCCAGGCTCCTCTCTTCTCCTCTCTTCATAGAAACATCAGAACTTTTCATTTTCCTGAAGCATCCTCTTCCAGAACGTGTGATGCAAACTCAACCCAACCCAAAACGCCTGTCCGCTACTCACTGCACGACACATCTGATTGGCTAAATCCAGAGGTGGTTGTCCCGCCTCCTCCGTCTTGTGTATAGTGTACGCTGACATGTCCCCTCGCTGTCTGCAACCATCGCTCAGCTTCGCCCCAAGGACAAGGTGTCACCTTGCTATTTATGACCTGTTAGTCAGGCAGAAGCACAGCGCCAAAGAAGAAAAAAGCTTGATCGTTTTTAATTTGGAGTTAACAGAGTATCGACCAAACGTCACTGGATATGAAATCTGTAGGGCGACTTCTAGGTGTGGAACTAGTTGTTTGTACGGAGGGGAGTCAATAGCCCTGTCATTACTGAGTAGAGGACAATAACTTACCCTCTGCTCCCCTATTCCTCCCTAAAATACTCTGTTGAATGTCCCATTGATCGCCTTGTAACATCCTAAGTGTTGCAGTCAGACTGATGAACACACTATCTCTCTGTGTTTGTGTATTGCGGCTGGCACTCGTTAATCAGGCTGTCTGGGCCAATCAGAGGGGAGCGCTGTGATGGAAACACACCCTGGTTTTGACCTGGCCCAGGAGGGTGCTGGGAAACTGGCCCCACTGGAGATTGATTGGAGCCGGGAAAGCCTCTGACAATGCGAAGACACGTAGTGGTCTAGAGATGAACATCCCTCTAGAGAGATGGGATCTATAGGGCTCATCCTTCTTAGCCTGGCAGTGGAGGGGGGCTCTGATGTCGGATGATGAATAACTTTAGTCCCAGGCCTGAGTAGGCCGGAGACTCCCGCTGTGGTATCCGGACCGATGGTACCTGCTCAGGGCTGATTGATGCACAGGGTTTGCAGCCATATTAACTGGCTTATTAACTCCTCTCTCAGTCAGAGAGAGAGTGCTGTACTGAGAGAGCAGAGGGCAGAGCATCATCTGGGCTCTCCTTCACTCACCCTGCAGAACACTCTCTGAGGGGGAACAGCATATGTCCAATCAGCTGTTTATCCATATGCTGCACCCGACAGTGGGACAACCAAAGTCACAGACGGATTTGACCTTTGCAGTTAATGCTAAACAGTTCAAACGAGGGTTTGATACAGCCTGCCGCATGAGGGCCCTTGGGAGTTTGTATTTGTTATTTTGTGTGAGGTCAGCCAACCGCAGGCAGCCATTTACGCTGACATCATCAGTAGATAGTGCTCTGTAACTGAGCACCACAGACAGACACGGTCACGTTGATGCTGGCTCTGACAGGAAGTCCAGACAGAACGACAGCCAGAATGTGCAGTAAAACAAGATTGAAGTTGTTTTTCTGTGTCATTGTTATTCAACTAAGGGTTACAAGAAGGCTACTGTAACTCCACTTACTGTATATACGTCTTTCAACAGCATTAAAGGGTGTTTGAAATGTTTCAATTATCTTTCTATTTTTCTTTTTCCCTTTCTTCCTCCTTATTTCTAAACTCCCAACCTGCTTCTCTCCCTATCTCCTTTATCTCTCTCTTCATCTCCCTGCCTCCCTCTCTCTCTCCTTTCCTCCCTTCCTCTCTCCCTCTCTCTATCTCCTTCCCTCACCCTCTCTCCCTCTCCCTTTCTCCCTCTCCTTCCCTCACCCTCTCTCCCTTTCTCCCTCACCCTCCCTCCCTTTCTCCCTCACCCTCCCTCCCTTTCCTTCCTCTCTTTCCCTCCCTCCCCTCCTCCCTCCCCTCCCTCCCTCCCTCCCTCCCTCCCTCCCTCCCTCCCTCCCCTCTCTCCGGGGCAGTGTGTTGGAGAGCCCCAGCAGGCTGGAGATGAGGAGCATCGCCTCATCGCTCGCTACGCTGCGCGCCTTGCAGCCGAAGCAGGCAACTCCACAGTGAGTGACTCCACAGTGAGTGACTCCACAGTGGAGTGACTCCACAGTGAGTGACTCCACAGTGAGTGACTCCACAGTGAATGACTCCACAGTGAGTGACTCCACAGTGAGTGACTCCACAGTGAGTGACTCCACAGTGAATGACTCCACAGTGAGTGACTCACAGTGAATGACCCCACAGTGAGTGGACCCCACAGTGAGTGACCCCACAGTGAGTGACTCCACAGTGAGTGACCCCACAGTGAGTGACTCCACAGTGAGTGACTCCACAGTGAGTGACTCCACAGTGAGTGACCCCACAGTGAGTGACTCCACAGTGAGTGACTCCACAGTGAGTGACCCCACAGTGAGTGACTCCACTGTGACCAACGAGACGCCCCGGGCGACCGCCGACAACCTGTGCCTCACATCGAGCGATCTGACAAGACAGTGTTGTGTAACAGGACGATGGCTGAACATACAGCTGCAGTAACCTAGCTTGTTGTTCAAAGTGAAGGACAAACGAAATTGCGGCCAGGGCCCCCGTTGTTTAAGCCTGGCCATTAAAAAGTCTCCCTACGCACCAGTCATTTGCACTAAATCATGTTTGATGTCTTCAATTTGTCTGTTCACCCCTGATTGCTTTGTCTTTCAGCAATGTCCTCCAACAGACCTGAGTTTCAACTTCGATGCCAACAAGCAGCAGAGACAGCTGATAGCCGAGCTGGAAAACAAAAACAGGTGAACCCATGTTTGAATATCGTAGTCTTGGTTTAAAACAGGGGATGGGTATAGCTCACTGGTAGAACTTTGATTGCACATCAAAAGGTTGCAGGTTCAAATGTCCCTGTACATCACTTTGGATAAAGTTTTGGGTAAATAAATACAGGACATGATATTAAAAGCAGTCTGAAAGTGAAAGTGAGATGGCTGAATGGATTCCCATTCTAAGTGGATGTTTGCTTTGAATCGTTGGTCCCTCAGGGAGATCCTCCAGGAGATCCAGAGGCTGCGGCTGGAGCACGAGCAGGCCTCCCAGCCCACACCTGAGAAGGCCCAGCACAACCCCACCCTGCTGGCAGAGCTGCGCCTCCTCAGGTCCTCACACACACACACACACTCTTTCTCACACACACACACACACACACGCACACACACACACACACACACACTCTTTCTCACACACACACACACACACACACACACACACACACATACATACACACACAGATACACGTACACACATCAACATATACACATCAACACACATATACACATACACACACACATACATAACAAACACACACACACCTTCATAACACACATACATACATGCATAACAAACACTAATATAATCACACACACACACACAGACACATAACAAACATTTATAGACACATCACACACAGACAAACACACTCATATTAAAGATCCTGTAAAGTGGAATTGAAAAAGAGTTTTAAGTTCACCACACCACAGAAGAGTGTGTTATTAACTACCCATCCAAATTCGAATGGAAAAAAAACACAGACAAGTATGTTAAATTAGACTTTGAAATTGTCACTCTTCTCTGCTTGAGACTGGGGAGGCATGTCGCCTGAAGGAGCTGAAGCTCCGCCCCTCGCTGCCTAGTGCCTACCTCCGACCCAGATAATGGACGCTACGTCAAGCCGAACAAAACAGTATAGAATTAGAATTGATTTGTTCAATGAGTGAAACATACAGATGCATATTAATTAAATGTGCCCCTGAGCTGTAACACAGGAGTAAAAATGGACACCAGAGACAACAGACAGTGAGCTCTGCTGTCTGGTAGCACATTAGCTACCATTTCACCAAAATACCATCATTCTACACCGAGTAGCCTAATATCAAGTTAACGGTTTGCACTAACTCATAGCAGAGATACCTCTGGAAAAGTTATCTAGTATAATTATAACAAGCACACAGAACTGAGTGATGAACTGCTGGCGGCGGTGGATGGTCCAGGTGCGACCGGAGGAGGAACGGCAGGGAGAGCGATGCTCGGTACGGCTCCGCGCTGCAAGAGAAGCCGTGTGTTGATGAACCCCGTCTGTCTCTGGTCCATGTTAAAACTGTCCGCCGTGAAATGGTCAGTGCAGAGTTTATCCGAAGCTTTTCCATCAGCAGTGGCTCTTCACAAAATCAATCCACCTATTTTTCCTTTCCTCATCAATAGGAAAATTAAATAGCGTTGCAGCGCAGCTGAAGTTCTTGCATCCAGGGAAGATGCAGTTGCAGGTGGAGGGAGACATCCTGAAGCTAGCTAGCTAGCTAGCTGATGTAGACTACAATAACAGTACAGCAGGAGGAGCCATTCAGTGATCTGACGTAGATGGGTCAAAATGACGTAGATAGGTCATTTTTTGGCTCCGCCAATTAAAACCTGATCTGAGAACGGAAGAGAAACTGTTTACGGTCTAACTCCACATTTCAGTGCGACAAAGTTTTCGCGATTTGCACATGCTTTCAGGAACTCATTTCACACGTATATAATGTACTGAGAAGCAAATGATGGAATTTGCTTTACAGGATCTTTAACACATACACACACACAAACGCATATGCAGTCACACCCACAGCAGCCATGCCTGGCTCCAGCTTTAGGACTCGGATACCTCGTGCTCAGAAAGTGGCCAATGGCTTGAGTTTTTTACTGTCATTGAAAATGGACTCTGAACTTGAGCGAAGTTATCCAGAACAAGATATCAGGACACAAACCTGTTGAACCAACATTGTGCCGACACCCCCAGAGTCCATCATGAACAGCACTATCAGCCTGTACATTCAAATCTAAGAGATAATCACCATCTGGTGGCCAGCAAGCAGGGCGCAGTGTGTTTGCTAGCCAGCAGTGCAGCTCTCACAGGAACGGGACAATCCTGACAGCCTCGCAGCAGATGCTTGTGAGGTTTGAATGTCTAGTCAGGCAGGAGGCGAGCAGATGGACTTGAGAGGCTCTCAGCAGCTTTGGGTCTCTCAAGTGGACGGACAGTACACTCTCTTGACCACCAGGGGGCGGTGATGAGACCAGGCTCTCGTCACGGTTAGTCGAGAACTGTAAACAAGGCACAGCCTCCGAGCAGAGCGCTGACACCGGATTGACGTGCGTGTATGCGTACGCCTGCGTGTGTGTGTGTAACAGACACAGGAAGGATGAGCTGGAGAGGCGCATGTCAGCGCTGCAGGAGAGCAGGAGGGAGCTGATGGTGCAGCTGGAAGGACTGATGAGGCTGCTGAAGGTAGGAGAGGTGATTGTTTCTCTCGCACACCTCACACTTTATTACTACCACCTCCGGCTAGGACTGAGCCCACCATGTTCACACTGTCGACTGTCGGTTTCACACCCTTACTACCACGGGCGAGGACTAAGGTCACCATGTTTATGCTGCCTTTTGTTAATAAAGTTTTGCATTACCGCTTGAATACTAAGGTTGCACTGTTGACTGAGTTATGTTCACTTCTGTCACAAGTCTAGCTTTATGCAAGATTAGTTTAGCTGTGTGTATGCATTCTCTTCCACAGCATTGATATTGTACAGTACATCTCGGTACCTAAATAGACACCTTGTCCTGCCTCTCTCCTCTGTGTGGCTGTTGTGTTCACCCCCTTCTCTCCCTCTTCCTGTCCCTCACTGCTTCCTGTTTCCTGCTTCCTGTTTTCTGCCAGGACGAGGAGCAAAAGCAGGCAGTAAGTGGCTCCTTATGACATTACCCAGGCTCTTCCCACCCTGTGCATCTGACTGATGTTCGGACTGATCTGATAACGTTATGAAGGATGGAGCCTCCTCCATACTGCACAGCTGTAGCCTGCTTTACTGGATTTTGCTCTCTGGTTCAGTGAGATAACACAGACTGTAGACTTTAGACTGAGGTCAAACCCTTCACTCAGGTAGGTCTATAGAAGTGAGAGTGAAAAACTGAGAGTAAAGATTTTTTCACACCGAGTCCGGAATTCGTGTCCGAAATGTTTGCGCGTTAAAAATTAAATACGACCTCATGTTATGTCAATCACATTTACACACTGCCTCTGAAGCTTTTGTCCGTCAAAAAAAAGTTTGGATCGGGTTCCATTTTCTGAGTTTTTCGCATCCATAGGCAGCATTTTTTGAGTTTTTTTTTGACAATTCATAGCCACCAAATTTTTAGGCCGACGATTACGAAAAAACGCATACAAAATTTCGCACTCAGTGTGCAAATACCTTTAGAGTGAAAGAAACAGAGAAGGAAAGAGAAACGGAAGAGAGAAAGAAAGAAATAGAGTTAAAGTGGAAAAAAAAGTGAAAAGTGAAAAAGTGAGAGAAAAAAACAGAAGGAGAGAGCGAGTGAGAGTTTTGTTTTTCTGCTCCAAGTGACAGAGACCTGCTGCTTTCATCCAAGCTAACAGCCCTGTTCCTAATGTGACTGCAGCCTGGCTGGCCATCTGCTGCCTGGCTTCTTGCCACGGTCCTGGCCCGGGCCCTGCACCAATCCCAGGCCTAGGACACAGTGCCCCTTTCACTAGCACCCTAGCCTTCCCAGGCAAGGCCTCTCCAACACACACATGGTTCTCGTTAGCTTCCAGACGGTGAGGCTACTCTGTAGACACCGTGCATGGACACGGACCCGGCAGCTTCCAGGATCCTCCCATCTTGAGCCTCCTCGCCCATCTGGGTCGTGGATTGCTGTGGATGGCGATTGGGTGGATATGCACTCGTGTGTTTATTCGGGTTTTTAATAAGGCTGAAGCTGATGGCTAAGTCTAAAGCTAGGCCTTCAAGCTTGTCTTTCCTCTTAGGCAGCGATGATGGTTGTGGCTAATGCTAATCTATTCTATCATCGACGTCTAAAGGTAAGGTCTCAGGCCACTGTAAGGCTTCAAGCTAAGTGTTCAAGCTAGGTTTCTAAGCTAGGTCTTCAAGCTAGTGTCTGTCTTCAAGCTTGGACTTCACCCTCACCTCTCATCTGACCCGCTGGTGATGGTTGTGTTGCAGGCCCAGACCGGGGGCTCGCCCCACTCCTCCCCCAGCCACGGTGCAGGCTGCTCCATGCCCATGCCCATACGCTCCACCTCAGCAGGCTCCACCCCGACCCACACCCCCCAAGACTGCCTCGCAGGGGTGGGGGGCGACGTGCTGGAGGCCTTCGCTCAGGGTGAGTGTGTGTGTGTGTGTCCCCCCCCCTTTTCTTCTCCTTCCTCCCTACCCTACATCATCTCAGCATTGCTGCAGCTTCATTCGAACCCGGCCGTTTGTGTAACTTCAGTCGAATGTGTTGGAATCACTCCTTCTTACTAATACCAACCACCACTGCCAATAAATTGCTAGTTGTAGTCAATGCCTATGAATAATTGACCATTGTATGTCCCTCCAGTGATGAAAGTTAGATTATCTTCTTTCTTTGCATCAGGTGTCCCCAGAAATCTACGGAATGATCTTTTGGTGGCCGCAGACTCTATCACAAACACCATGTCGTCCCTCGTGAAAGAGCTCCACTCGGGTTAGTTGAAAGTCACGTGGTCTGTTTATCTGCCTCCGGGCGTATTGTTCCACAGGGATAGAGAACATCGTGGCTGAACTCTCTGGTCTGTATTTGTAGTAGATGATGCTGCCGAGGAAGAGGAAAGCCACATGCGGAACGGTGGAGGCAGGGGTGAGTCTGGGACCAGCAGCACCCTGGCTTCAGCCATCACATACCTCCTGTTAGAGATTGCAACCACTCGCTTCACTCACTACTTCTTCTGTAACTGTGCACACAGAGTTTACATCTTGAATTTATTTTTGGGATTAATACAATTGATTTGAATTTATTTTAGAATGAAGACATAGATTATGTGGGATGCTTTAGAAAAATGACATTTGAATGTCACTGAAAATTGCTCTTTGTTTTCTTCCTGCAGACGCAGAATGAACAGTGTAAAGTATGTTTCCTCTCTACGTTTAATGACACAATATCTATAATGTATGATGTCACACATTTGCTACACAAAAAAACGGACTTGTTATGAAACCATGGTATGAAATCATGTTCAAGTGACTGACATCATAGCAGTAAAACATTTGCAACCTGTGAGACTAAAATGACCCATAATCCCACCCAGAGGGGCAGTAATAACCCCCAGCCTGTGTGGCTGTAATAACCCCCAGCCTGTGTGTAATAACCCCCAGCCTGTGTGGCTGTAATAACCCCCAGCCTGTGTGTAATAACCCCCAGCCTGTGTGTAATAACCCCCAGCCTGTGTGTAATAACCCCCAGGCTGTGTGTAATAACCCCCAGCCTGTGTGTAATAACCCCCAGGCTGTGTGCTTGCAGGCGCAGTAAGCAGACGGTCAGAGAAGAGTGTCTGGATGTGGCTGGAAATGCTTCAGTGACAACAACCCCCAAGGCATTAGCACATAGAGTAATGCATGCTGTTACTTAACAGGATTTCACTATGTGAACTAAAAATGTTTTCATTACACCTTGCAAGAAAAAAAGAGCAAGATGTGTCTGTTAGCTCTGTTTGTTCTGTATAAAACTGCTGTAATTACCCAATGATTTCCCTCACGACTGCAAAGGAATGACTTACTGTGCTTTCTCCCCTGCTGTTCCATGCAAGCAGATCATTCTGTATATACTGTACTGTACACATGACCTTGGGAACTCCAACCTGAAAACAAAGCTTATTTCCATGACACTGTTACCAGTCATGGCTTTTGTATGATTTGCGCTTCAAATATTTGGGGTTTTGTTTTGAGTTTTTGTTGGTTTCCTTAGAGTTTTGCATGCAGTTGCACTCCTGTCAGAGGGTTGGTAGCACATTCTGCCAGCTCTGTGTGGGTGACGATGATGATGACTGCTGGGATTTAGAAATATCACGCCTCAGATGTCCCCCTGAGGCACATGCTGCTGTGTTCTCAGACAGCCATCCCTGCAGACAAATGAGGGCTGTTAGGTAGACCCCTGGGGCTGCTATCAATCCAGGTTGAATAGATCTCAGATATTGATTCTAGTTATCAACCAGGACGTGGAATGGCTCCTCTCGTTTGGATCTCGATGACAACTGAGAGAGCACCTTCTAAATGCTCAGTATGGACATTTCAAACTCGTTGGTCTCTCTTCCCAGTAGTTTAAAAGTATTGTTTGAACAAAAGGTGATCGGTGAGTGGGTGGGGGGGAAAGTGGGATGTTTAAGTGAATACTGTTCAAGTAATCACATCTGTATCTATAGGTGAGGATGTGGAAGAAAACACGTCAGTGCACGAGTAAAAGATTCTACGATAGCTTTATATAGTTAAAACATGAACTGGAAACACAAATATTGAAGTGAAATGAAACGATGGGTGCTCAGGGACTGTGGAAATAGGTTGAGTGTAGTAGCAGTGGCTTTTAACTAATAGATGTAATCAACTCCAGACATGCCTGGGGTTGGTGGGTGTCAAGGGTCAGTCTGGGCCATAAATTATATAGAGGGAGAGAGGACAGCGAGGGGTTAAAAGCGCTGTTTGCATTGGAACGGAGAGGGTTTTGTCTGAAGTGCTTATTGGGTCAGAGCATGTTGTTAATGTAGCTAGGTGTCTGCCTGGGATAGGTAGAGCTTTGTGGTTACTGGGAGCCACTGTGGTGGACAGGACAGAGATACTTGAATCAGATCAGGTCCAATGTTTGCTTATTTTTACTCATTTGTCTTCTGGTGAGGGGGGGCCGTTTTATCATTAAGGGTGGTCATAGGTCTCTGAAAAACAAGCGCTGAAATAAACTTCTAGATACCATTGTAAAGTTTAATAATGATGATGCTATAAAGACTCAGAGTGCAAATCTGTTCAGTTCATGCAATTAAAATAAAAAGGTGAAGTCGGTAAAATGACTGTATGGTACAAGCCATTGGTTAAGCAATGAACTGTTCTGACTTTGTACAGAATTTCTGAGAGGACGCTAGACATTTTACATTGAGATTTGTACAGTCAGTCTATTCTATAAGCTACATTTAAGGTCTTAACAACCTGTTACACTGTGTCAGGAAACAGCTGAACATAAAAGAGCCTCCTGTGTTAATGTTGTTCTAAATGTAATGCTTTCGTTTTGGTCCGTCACATGTTCTCATCAGAAGTATTATCCTAACTTGTTAGTGTAGTTTCATCATTGGTAATATTTTGTCTCAAACACTCATTCAACTGTGCACTCTCAGTTGCCTAGCTGTAGAACCGATGCCGTTCTATGGTTCCAATCCTATTCGTTTAGGGTTCCACACTCTTCCATGTGAATGAAATCCAAAAACAACTGCAAATGCTGAGATTGAAGTTTTGAGAAGTGAGTTCCTGTATTTCCCTTCACTTTGGTCACAGATGCGTTACGATTTGAGTTTGTGCCTAGATGTCTTGTACAGTGATGTAAAAAGTACCCATTCTCGCAGATAAGATTATCAATCCGCCTTTATGTAAGTGTTTTAGTCTGTGACCTCGTAGAATCCTTTATTTATTGTGTTCAGGAGAAAGTGGTAGAATTAAGTTGAGCCTTTACATTTGTGCCAAAATGTTTGCAGACTGTGTGTCCTACGAATTATATATCAGAGAATATCTACATTAGAATGTTGTTGTCGCCCATAGTAGATCACAGAACACCTAAAGCCGTCTACATGTAACAGTCGGCACCATCAGGAATCTGGAAACATCAAATTCCAACAACCACAGAATTACTACTGGTCATTTTCCAGATATCCTTCCAGCCAATAGTTAAGCATTATACTGTATGCATCTTACTGTACCTCTCAGTCACTTACACACTGCAGCTGGTCCAGGAAGAGGTACAGACATTGTGATGCTAACATTGTTTGCAGAGAGAAAACGTAACATTCATAGAAGAAGAAGTCCACCTGCTCTCCTGTTGTCGGTTACCTATATCAGCGTTATGTAAGCATATGCTTCTGGTATCCATCTGTTCCTCATGCTCATTTTACAAAGATGGTTTATGTCACACAACCACTGTCACTTTTGTAAATAAACAAATAAATTGTGGAAATATTAAAAGATTGAAAAGCTTGCTTGCTTGTTTGTGACTTTAGGTCGGCTTGGCGGTATGCTCTGCCGGTCACTAAGTTCACGAGACGGTCTTAGAGGTTTTTGTGATGGCGTGAATGTAGATCAATTTCTCACAGAATGCCCCTTTAATTGCTTCTTGGTTGTTCCTGGCCACATAGAGAGAAACAAAACGAATTGTTACTAAAGGGAGTCAACCACAATGACTCTGCATATTCTGCAAATGGTCTACTCTTGGATAGATTAGAGAGAGATGATTAGATGAAAGCAGGATTTACAGAATGAGCTTGAGAGGGTTGTTTTACTCTGTTGTCTCCGAATGGCTGTGTCACTCATGTCCTCAACTGAACCCCTAGTACGTGAGATAGAGAGAGGCAGAGAGCCTGCAGAGTGCCCACACCACAAGACAGATTGAGGACTACTGCAGAGCATGTGTCTGCTGGTTCAGATGAAGCTTCCAGCTCACTGAACCGTAACCTCATACAGCCTCTTGCTTCTTCCTGAAGAGCTTTCTATCTGCCCTACAGAGACTTCATATGTTTGTTGCTTCGGGGAGCTTCATGGCTTTCCTGCCTCTGGCACTGCTGCCACCATTAGCCACCAACAACCTGTGGTGTCCCCCCCCTAGTGGTCATGCATGCAATGAGAAAATAGTACATAAATTACATGTTTAGGCAATGCCAATGATGATAGGAATGGAATATTTCCCACATGTAGGCCTACGCTATAATATTTAGATTAAATCTTAATTAGTTGGTAATATCCGTTAATAAATGCTTTGGCATAGTAATCGTGGCTATGGTGTTGGATAATGCCATTACTTGGGTCTTTTCCAATCATTGTAAGGTCAGAATTGTGTCAAAGCTTTATGTGAACGTCTAATGGACTAATTACTTAAATTGATCAGTAACAGCAATGACTGCCCATTCCCCCTCTAAAACGTGTGTTGGTGAATGATGCTGCAAGAGACCAAACTAATGCTTTGGCTTCGACAGCGTTTATCTTAAATTTTATTTAAATACACACATAGTAAGTAAAGTAACGTCACGTGGTTGAGATGGCAAGTTGGACAACGGTTATTACACTGTTGTAACAAATCAACTACCTTTAGGACCTTGTGGAAACATTGTCGGTCCGCAGGCCCCTGCAGTGTGAGCGGAGCATCTGGAGGAGTGCTGGCCGGCTGGGGAGGTGGAGGACGGGGAGAGAAGAGGAAGGAGGCTCCGGGAGCGAACGAAAACGAAAAGGGTCAGGCCTGGGACTTGGCAAAACGGGTAATGAGCACTGTGATTCAGTCATATACAACCATACTTTAGCCCGCTATCATAAATTCCTGAAAAGCGCGAAGCTTTAATCGGAACATAGTGTGAAAGCCCTCAGAACGGAAGGTATACTCGATGGTAGGGGGAAGAGAGACATAGATTTTTTGTGCTTTTGCAGATGTGGTGATAGGCATTGCTATATACACTTGAACTTGGTGACCGATTTTGCAGTGACAGACCGACGATTGTTGATTCAGAATGTCGCCGCCTAAAAATGTACGGGTGTTTATCCTTCAAATGGTTGTGGCCTAAAAAGAGGCACTGTCCCTGGGGTTATAAACGTAGACTTCCTCCAGTTGAAACGTATAAAACTTTGTCATTTTTCACTGAGTGACACATACAGATCAGACTGTTAGCTGGCCGCAGATGAATTACTTCAACACACTTTTGTAACGAGCAGCAAATAATGAACCAGCAGTGATGAAGGCCAATGGATCTAACAATGTTTTTCCTTTACATAAGATGAACACGTCCTACGTTCAATGATTTGTAAGAATGTTTAAGAATGTGCAAGCCTTTTACATAAAATTACAAAAACAATTTATAACGACTAAATCGTTTGCCATGACAAGATTTAATATTCCCGTTTGCAGACGAGCTGTATGCCACATTGTGACTGCTTGTGACTCAGTGTGACAGTGTGCCTGCATGGGCGCATGGCTCTAAAAGTGTGGCTACACTTTAACCCCGGCATTTATCGTGAATCTCACTGGGGGCAATAACCCAAGATACCAAGGATGTCTACATTAGTATCTATCTTTAAGGCCTTCGTGAAATGCAGTTAACATATAATTAGGGTAGTCACACTTAGCATACAAGACCGATTAAGCCCACTATACAGTAGAAGGGATTTCCCCTTTCGTTAAGCATGGCTTCTCAGCATGCTTGGTTGGAAATATGAGACTTCTGTACTTGCATGAGGTTAATATTGCTCATATTACTGTAAGTGTCATAGTTTATGTATACAACAGACATTTCTCACTCGTTAATCCAAGTAATGGCCTACATTTTAGTAACAATCCCACTTCAGCATTGATGGGTGAAAACGTGCACAGTTAGCTGAATAAACTGTATTTGTCATTTCAACTGTAACTTTGAATGCATTTCTTAGATGGTGTGTGTAGATCAATGTGCCATCTTGGATGGCACATTGATATACCGCTAATGTTTTGATTCAGTAAAACATGTAAACAAGTAAAACATTACCAAGAAAATGTGTTTTTCTTCAGTGCTTCTGATTCATTTTTCTCTTCTTCACTTCTCCAGGAGAGTCAGCAAACAGAAGGATCACCGGGTCATTTGATTTTTGGTTCCTTTGATTTTATTTATATCTGAAGCTTCTCATATTTTCACCCATATATACATATAAGACGCTTGGCAATGCCGTCCAACACTGTTGCCACTGCCAACGTCGCATTCAACACCTCTGACTATTGTGAAGCACCTGGAAACAGAATGGTGAGCAATCTGTGGCCATGTTTTTGACTTTATTCATGAGCATTGTCTAATTACACTTGTATTGTTCTCCTTTGTTAATGCTTCCTCAACTGTAAATTTTTTTATAAATGAGACTGTACTAACATTTGAAATATCTAATGTGATCTGTTTTCACATACAGATATAACTGGTACCTATTCCTCAAAAGAGACACACATCCTACTTGACCTACATTATTTTATGAGTGAACCGATTAATATTTGTTTGCTAATGCATTGATCTGTCAACGCAGGCCCACCAGCACTGTTGACATGAATGACCACGGACAATCGACAACACGTGTAATGCGTGATGCCCTGCTTGAGGGAGAATCCTCTATGGAACAGTTCCGTTTAGGTTTACCTGGAAGAGAAATGCCCCTACAATGGGAATGTTTTGTGGCATTTTTTCACCATGCTGAAACCCAGAGTCTGTGACAGAATCAGAGCTGGTCCTTAGAGGTCTAGTAGCTTCCTGTCTGGGTTCCATAGCGACGGAGCACGCTCAGTGACGCCAGGATTCTCCAACGGGGACCGGTGACGTGGGCGTTGGCTAGCCGGTTAGCCGGTTCCGGTGCTGAAACGACTTCATGTCTGTTTCACCAGGGAGTCTGTCCTCCTCTTCCCCTCTGTCACACTCTCCCGTTATTCTGCAATGGCTGTAGTCTTGTTGCTTGGCAACAGCCATTGCCTTAAATAACCGGTGGCAAACAGGAATACTAGCAGTCTGTTGGCAATGTTATGGGGTTCAGCCAAGGTAAAACCAGATACAAACAGATGTACATTTACATGTATTCATTTAGCAGACGCTTTTATCCAAAGCGACTTCCAAGAGGGAGCTTTACAAAGTGCATAGGTCACTGATGACAACAAGATAGCCCCAAAAAACATTGCGGGTAGCCAAAACATGAAGCACATATTGTGAACAACCAAAATAAGTGCCAAAGGGAAGAACCACAAGAGCATGTAGTTAAACAAGTTACAATTAAACAACATGAATCGCTATAAGTGCAAGTGTCCCTGTAGAAAAGCAAGCAACAGTAAAAAATATTTCAACAATTTAAATCAGTTACCACTAACCAACAAGAGCAGCAAGGCTCTAAGCAAGAGTCATTGTGATCCTTGAGGAAACTAACATGGGGTCCAGCAAACCATTCCTAAGTACCGTTGTAGTCCCGGAACAAGTGCGTCTTGAGCCTTTTCTTGAAGGTGGGGAGACAGTCAGTGTCTCTGATGGAGGTGGGGAGTTGGTTCCACCACTCGGGGGGCCAGACGTAGATGTAATATTCTCTGTTGTTTTCTAGGTGGCTGTAGTGGGTTGATGTAACAGAGAATATTCTGGTTTGTGTGTAGAGCTCTTCAGTAATACATTTATCAGGAAGAAATACTGTTTTACATCTGGGTGACTCCAGACGAATATCTACTGTAAACCCTATGGTACTGGATACACTTCTATTCTGAAGTCCCCCAAATAGTATTCTGATGCCTTTGCATTGATTATGTAGTTTAAGATCACAGATCATGTGTATCTGTGTCCAGAGAGCAAAGAGGTGGGTTTCCATGCGGTTTGTTCAGTGTGTCCAGAGTAGACTGACCACAGCAGGAAACAGCAGGAGAGGAGAGATTACAGTAAATAAAAAACCCAACCAGGTTAATAAACTAGATACAGGCATCCTTAGTGTTTAGATTTTATTCTGCAGATCAAGCCAATGTGAACGGGGACCAGACTCACGTTGATGCTGAAACACCACATCAGCTGAACAGGCCATTTAGCGGCGGGTGCCTCTCACGAGCACATTAGGTTAGGAATTTAATAAGGACCCCCTCCCTCTTGTCTCCCTCCCTCCCGTTCCGTCGCCCTCCCTCACTCCCCTCCTCCCTCACTCCCCTCCTCCCTCACTGTCAGGAGTGGACAGGCAGTCTCATTTACATTCACCAATGGCACTGGTGGTCCCATTTAGTCAATATTGAAGCCCAGAGCAGCTACATTAGGACCAAGGTTTTTCTCTTCAGCCCCGGGGGGGGGGGGGGGGGGGGGGGGTGCTAGGCTGGCTGGACAGAAGGCTTTGTTCGAGGGGGAAGACACGGTTTTAATAATCAAAGGGAAATTGGCGGAGGGAGAGGGCGGGGGGCCTGGCGAACGTCTTTGTAGCACTGTCAAGAGGGGATCGTGTGTGTAAGGTCAGCTCTGCGACCGGTGGAGCCCTCACTTCAAACCGGCTCAAAGGAATGTGTCATTCAGATCCCCTCTCTGAGTCATTGTCCGCCCATCCCAGAGGGTCCCTAGCTGCTCGAGGGTATTTGGGCGCTCGGCGAGGAGTTTTGAGTCTGAATTCATTCACGGCAGAGTTAAGAGATTTGTGGGTTGATATCCTTGATCGCATAATAGCCTAGTAGTGTGCTATGTTGTATATTATGTAGTGTGTTATCTAGTGTACTACGAGCTATACTACAGTATGTTCTGTAGTGTACTATATTGTGCATGTTGTGTACTAGTGTGTAGCACTCTGTAGTGTACTATGTTGTAGTGTAGTGTACTATTTAGGATACTGTGTTGTATACTACAGCATGTTGTGTATTCTGTACACAGTATGTAGTATACTATGTAGTAGATTTGTGTAGTATGTAGTGTACCATGTTGTGAACTATAGTGTACTATGGCTTGTACTAGAATAGTAAAGGTAACCCTACAAACACAAAATCTGCATAATTACTAAATAGTAAAATGCAGAAAGTTTAAGTAAAAGCAGATGTAATAGGTGTAGTCGCTCTGCTCGTCAGTGTCACTTTCTCCCATCCTTCCCTCACTGGGATCCAAACCCGGGTCCTCTGACTTGTAAACACGACCACCACCTTGACAAACACGACCACCACCTTGACAAACACGACCACCACCTTGACAAACACGACCACCACCTTGACAAACACGACCACCACCTTGACAAACACGACCACCACCTTGACAAACACGACCACCACCTTGACAAACACGACCACCACCTTGACAAACACGACCACCACCTTTACAAACACGACCACCACCTTGACAAACACGACCACCACCTTTACAAACACGACCACCACCTTTACAAAACACGACCACCACCTTGACAAACACGACCACCACCTTTACAAACACGACCACCACCTTTACAAAACACGACCACCACCTTGACAAAACACGACCACCACCTTTACAAACACCGATTTAACCAGCTACGCCACTGAAAAGCTATCTCCTCAATGGTGTGAGTGGGCGGTATTCATACCGAGGAGTGACTTTAACCAGACCAACTCAGTTACATAAACACAAATGAAATGCAAACTCAAATTCTAACTGAAAAAACTTGCATGTCTGTGTTTGACAGAGCGAGAGCACAATGGCGGAGGAGAAGCCAGCCCGAAGTAACCCTGCCTGTAAGGACATTAAGCCAGGAAGGAAACGCAAGGCTCTCTCTGTGAGTGTTTGTCTTCTGAAATGCTGCCGTCACAACATACAGCCTCTGCCTGACCTCAGACACACTGCCTACCTCGTCTTCCACCAGACACTGAAAAGTACATTCATTGAAATTTATGAGTATCGATTTTCCCGGGGAATAAATGTGTAGTTTTGTGAAATGTAATCTTAGTGAAATCTAAAGCATGTGTGACTGAACGAGGAACACATAATGCTTCAGCATGCAGTCCTGGGGGACAGCCTAGGACACAGTCTAGAACACAGCATAGGACACAGTCAAATACACAGAGCAACAGCACTACTGACAGCACTACAGCACTACTGACAGAGCATCAGCACTACTGACAACACTACTGACGGCACTACAGCACTACTGACAGAGCAACAACACTACTGACAGCACTACAGCACTACTGACAGAGCAACAGCAATACTGACAACACTACTGACAGCACTACTGACAGCACTACTGACAGCAATGCAGCACTACCGTATTTTTGGGGAAATAAGACGCATTTTCTATAAACCGCACCCCACCAGAATGGGAGTATAAACCACACAAGAATATATGCCGCACTTGATACGGGAACAATGATACCAAGCAATGCACGAGTATAGGCGATCTTACAGTATGCCATTGTGTAACACACTTCGAAAACGAAAGTGAGTATTTTAGTTAATTCCCGGCCAAATTGGCCGGGAATTACCGTAATGACAGCATACTGACAGCACTGATAACAGAGCTACACCAATACTGACAGAGCTACAGAACTAATAGCACTACTGACAGAGCTACAGAACTACTGATAACACTATTAACAGCACTACTGACAGAGCAACAGCATTACTGACAGCAACAGCACTACTGACAGAGCAACAGACAGCACTACTGACAGAGGAAGCCTGGACATTACAATGCTCTGATCTGAATTCATTAACCCAAAATGGCCGCTTGTTTGGGAGCGCTTACAAGTCTTTTACTCTAACGTGATTGTCGGAAGATTGTCTTATATCCACAGATTTGATTTGGAAAACAGAATCCATTAGTGTGACAGGATTTGTGGTTGTATCACAGTGAGATGGGGATGTTTTGCTCATCCTTTTGGAATCCTTGCTTCTATAGGGATATATGTGCTGAACAGGCTCAGTCAGCCTGTCTTTTGACTGGCTGTTTTTGTGCTGACCTGGCTGTGTAGACTGACTGCCGGCTGTGTAGATTGACTGCCTGGCTCTGACTCTCTGACCTCTGGCAAGGGGCTGTTGTGGGTTACTAGGTCATTTAAGCTCTTGCATAACACTGTTTTGCTGTCAGACAGTCAATGGTGTGTTAGACTCACACACTCTGTCACACACACACAAACACACACACACACACTCTGTCACACACACACATTCATACATACACACATGCACACACTGACACTACGCACACACTCTCTGTCGCCCTGGCCAGTGCTGAATGCAGGCTGAGTGTCGTTGATGTTTCTGGGACAGGCTTGTTGTCATTTGTGGCCAACCCATGTAAAAGGAATTTGCTAAATTTAGCAGCTTCGACACTGCAGCTTTTGTCATGTAGATGCTGTCCTGACTGGTATGTGTTTGGGTTCACAGCACAAGGACTCCCTGGGGTTCTGGTACAAAACGTCTGATACAAATTTACTAAATATTTGTAAATTCATCTGCATCTCTGTCTGAGGAAGAGGACGTCTTCAGCACTGCTGTTGTCTTCTTTGCTGACACTGTCATATGGCGACACTTGCCCTACTTTCTGGGCCTGTGACTCACAGAGTAGTGTGAGAAACTGTTTTAAAAGACTATTTTAAGGCACTGTCAGGACCCCCCCCCCCATCTCAGAGTTTGTACAGAAATTAGAGATTAGTTTTGTTTCTATGTCACCAAAAGCACAAGTGTGGATATGACCATGTGTTGATGTATGAGACACTATGTTTAGGTGTTGGTGTGGGTGTGTGGGATGGCAGGTGTTTGGACAGTAATACCTGGCCCCTCCTCCTCCCATCCCCCTCCTCCTCCCCCTGGTCTCCCCTCCTCCTCCCTAGTTTCCTCCTCCTCCCCCCTGGTCTCCCCGCCTCTTCCTCCTCCTCCCTGGTCTCCTCCTCCCTGGTCTACTCCTCCCTGGTCTCCTCCCCCTCCCTGGTTTCCTCCTCTTCCCCCCTGGTCTCCCCTCCTTCTCCTCCCTGGTGTTCTCCTCCTCCTCCCGGGTCTTCTCCTCCTCCTCCATGGTCTCCCCTGCTCCTCCTCCCTGGTCTCCTCCTCCCCCTCCTCCTCCCCCCTTGTCTCCCCTCCTCCTCCTACTCCCTGGTCTCCTCCTCCTTCCCTCCTCCTCCCCCCTGGTCTCCCCTCCTCCCCCCTGGTCTCCTCCTCCCCCCTGGTCTCCCCTCCTCCCTGGTCTCCTCCTCCCCCTCCTCCTCCTCCCTGGTCTCCTCCTCCCCCTCCTCCTCCCCCTGGTCTCCCCTCCTCTTCCCTGGTCTCCTCCTCCCCCTCCTCCTCCCCCCTGGTCTCCCCTCCTCCTCCCTGGTCTCCTCCTCCCTGGTCTCCTCCTCCCCCTCCTCCCCCTGGTCTCCCCCTCCTCCTCCCCCCTGGTCTCCCATCCTAAGCAGCGGGTAGCGTGTAAGATGGCTGGTCTCCACTCAGTGAAGTAGCCAGGCAAAATAAAGAATGTCCTTTGACAGCCAGCCAACATTCTTCTCATATTGATGTGCTGTTGTAATGAATGAAAAATTGACACTAATAATGTTACTAGACTGTAGTCTTCTGTGTACAGGATATTTAAACAAACATGTTGTTATTTGCACTGCTAGTTATTAGGAAAATAGTCTCTGAGAAGAATGGAGGTTTATATCTCTTGGGATTTAAATCAGGTTCAAAACACTAACCTACCTACAATAACAAAAATCATTTTAAATTATGTCATCATTAACACTAACACACAATTGATTAATTCTTAAATAAATGTCCTTAATATTCAGTCGAATGACAGGGCATACTGGATGATTCTCACACTACAAGTCCTCTATTGGAAAAAAACCGTAGAAAACCTTTTTCTGTTTAATGTTTGATGAATCACTGGGCTGTAAATCCAGCTCCATGGCGTGTTGTAAGGTGTGCGGAGATAGTTTGGCAGACGGTGAAAGCTCTGCACTACGTCACGGTCACCTCAACCTTAGACACGCGACAGCAGTGATAACAACACAGTGGGTAGACATGAAGAGACTGGCAGACATGGAAACACATTTTCATTTTCTTGTCATCCTCTCTCCCTGTCTCTCTGACTCACTTCCCGCCCGCCTGCCTCACTCTCTCCCTCCCTCCCTGCTTATCTCCCTCCCTCCTTTCTTATGTCCCGGTCTGCTTGCATCCCTCTCTCTCTGCCTCCCGCCCTTCCTGCCTCTCTCTTTCCCTCCTTCCCTGCCTCGCTCTTTCTCTGCCTCCCTCCCTCACTACTTATTTCCTCCCCTCTCTCCCTCCCTCTCTGCCTCCCTCCCTACTTATTTCCTCCCCTCTCTCCCTCCCTCTCTGCCTCCCTCCCTACTTATTTCCTCCCCTCTCTCCCTCCCTCTCTGCCTCCCTCCCTACTTATCTCCTCCCCTCCCTGCTTATCACCCCGCCGGTCCTCCAGCAGGGTGAGGGCTGTGGCTCTCAGAACCAGGAGAGTGCGGGCGGGGCAGAACGTCAGTCGGTGGGGCAGGTCCACAACGGAACGGTGGGTGGTCGCGGGGAAGGGAAGGCTGGCGCTCGCTGTCCCAGGCAGGAGAGGCCGGCTCCGGAGAACGGGATCCCAGCGACAGAGCCTGCAGACGGGCCGGAGGACCAGAGGGTGAGCCGCCCCCAGGAGAACGGACACCCTGCAGGCCAGGAGCAGCAGCAGGCCCAAGAGAAGGACCAGGACCACACGCTGCCCAGCCCACACAGGAAACGAGGGAGACGGAAACTGGAGCGCCCCACTAAATGTGAGTCCTGTTAATGTCACTGTCACTGTCACTGTCACTGGTTACGGGTTACGGGTTACGGGTTACTGGTTACTGGTTACTGGTTACTGGTACTGGTACTGGTACTAGTTACTGTTACGGTTACTGGTTACTGGTTACTGGTTACTGGTACTAGTTACTGTTACGGTTACTGGTTACTGGTTACTGGTTACTATTACTGGTACTGGTTACTATTACTGGTTACTGGTTACTGGTTACTGGTTACTGTTACGGTCACTGGTTACGAGGGCTGGACTGGGACAAAAAATCGGCCCTGGCATTTTTGGCCCAGGTGGCCCACACCCACCGTGATTGGTCAGACACATTCCCTGCAGACAGTCCTCTTAAAATATGCGTGCATGATATGAGTTGCCCTAGTGTTCTGCGTTCATGTGATAGTTTTGTATCCTTCAACAGGGGTCTCAAGACTTATCTGTTGATCTTACACTTAATAAATAAATAATAAATAAATAATTCTTAGAGTTATGATTTGTATATTTATGGTATTTGTTTATTTTTTTGCAGTGGTTAAAATAGGATAACCTAGTAATACTGTGTCCTCCAATTTAGCTAGATAGATAATTTATTTGATTTCTTATGTAACTGCTAGCCTTTAACAGATCAGTTGTGTGAGCGTGGTATATGCCCATAATCTTCCCCTTCAGTACTTCATTCAGTATTATTCATGTTATTGGATTTTTGCAGTTATGACGTGGGCGCACATAACACACACACACACACACACACACAGCCTCCCTCCCTTCCTGAGAGTCGTCAACTACTCTCTCTCCCATCTTTTCCTCACTCGCTCCCATGGCCCTGTCATGGTCACGCTCCTCCTCCTCGGCTTCTTCCCTGACCCTGTCAGTATATTGTTTCTGCTTCTCTGAGCCAGCCACCTCTCCTCCGTCCTCTACAGGTAGGGTGACCAGACGTCCTCTTTTACCCAGACATGTCCTCTTTTTGAGACCTAAAAAATGCGTCCGGCAGGGATTCCAAAATTGTCTGGATTTTGCCTCGTCGGATATTTGTGTTTCTCTGGGTCTTTCACAAACTATTACGCCCTTACAAGTTTTGGAAAGGGTATCTCCCTTACGTTCCACCTTCTTGCGCGAGCTCTGACTGTAGAGAGAGCTGTCAATTTGATCAGATAGTGCGGCATGCAATACACGACCCCCCCCCCCCCCCCCCTGCACCTCCCTTGCGCTTTGGTGGTCGTTTGTCCATTTTAACGATGCTAAACTTCCAGCATAAGCATTAGCCTAATACAGCTTGTGTCTCAGGGCCGGCGGGAGGCGATATTATGAATAGCACTATGGCCACGCCAAGACCCGCCCTTCAATAGCATTTATTGGCCAAGCGTCCATGCTTACGCAAGGTAACGTAACCCCATTTGTACAGGTCCTATCCCCTGACCAATCGGCTTCATAAATTTGCGGCCGGGAGTGGGGAAAGGGGTTCCTGGATTTTATTGGGTCAGGCCAGTGCCAATAAAGAAAATTAACCAATGGGCCGCTGTCAGTTATTTATGGACGGCGGCGGCGCCCCCCCCCCCCCCCCCCCCCCCCCCCCCCAAAAGGCCTATAAATTATATCGGCAATTCGGCCCAAAAGTGCGTCGGCCCACCGGGAAAATGCCCAGTATGCCAGATGGCCAGTCCAGCCCTGCTGGTTACTATTACTTGTACTGGTTACTGGTTACTGGTTACTGGTTACTCTCCCTCTCCATAGCCAGGTCCCTATCCTGGACTTTTTCTATCCCCTCTCCCCTCACCCCTTCCCCAAACCCCTTTCTCCTCACCTCACCTCCCCCCACCCCTAATCCCTTTCTCCTCACCTCACCTCCCCCTCCCCTTTGGGAGAGCCAGGCTGTGACCTTGATGAGGGGAGCAGTAAGCAGAGCCAGGCTGGAGAGAGAGCCGTCTCCTGGGCTGGTGCCAGTGTGAGTGCTGAGCAGGGAGAGACAGCTCCAGGCCTGCTGCTCTGGCAGGGATGTGCCAGGTGGATGGCACGCTGCCCAGAGCACTCACATGCTGGGCTTGCCCTCCGCATCAGCCTGGTCCCCTCGCTTACCGTACTACTGCATACTCACTCTATCACCGTACTACTGCATACTCACTCTATCACCGTACTACTGCATACTCACGCTATCACCGTACTACTGCATACTCACTCTATCACTGTACTACTGCATACTCACTCTATCACTGTACTACTGCATACTCACTCTATCACCGTACTACTGCATACTCACTCTATCACCGTACTACTGCATACTCACTCTATCACTGTACTACTGCATACTCACGCTATCACCGTACTACTGCATACTCACTCTATCACCGTACTACTGCATACTCACTCTATCACCGTACTACTCACACTATCACTGTAATACAACACACTCACACTATCACCGTACTACTGTATACTCACACTATCACTAAAGGGGTGGGGTGGGGGGGGCAGGCCTGCCAGGGTGTTTACCCTCCATCTGGGGCACATGGCAACACCCCCACAGGATTTGGACCCTGCTCAAACTGGCCAGGTCCATTCTCTGTAAGTCCCAGCGCTCTCCGCAATCCCAGCAACCTTGGCAGGCAGCGAGTAAAGTGACCCACACACACATACACACACACGCCCCTATACTGCCTCCCCTTCCTGCCCGGTTATATAGTCGTTATATAGTCACTTATTCCTATTGAGGAAAGAGAGACAGACAGGGAGAGAGAGAGGGGAGGGGGGGAGTATCGGTTGGATGGAAAACTGGAGGGGGAGGGGGGGGGGAGTTGCACAGTTACACAAGGGACAAGCTTGAAGAGCTCGCCACAAGTGGCGGCCATTGTTTGACTGGAGGTGTAGGGTGCTTCAGTGACAGACCAGAGTGGTTCGTCTGAAAAGGTCACCTCTGGCCTCTCAGCCCTGGAGTGTTGTAACATGCTGGGACTGTACAACCCTTAAGACACATCGTGTCTACCTCAGTAGAGCCAGCCGTAGGAATCTTACCGCTAGACTGCTGTTTGTGCTCTCATGTGTTCATCCAAAAGGACAAACAGGGTGGGATTTGAACCTGCAGGCTCTCGGTTTGCACTGAAATTCCCTACTGCCGAGCTATTACCTATCCCCCGGTGTAATAATGTTTTATTGTTGTAAATACTGTAAACATGGCAACTGATATCACGTGTGTGGTGTGTACCGTTTGCGTGAGCAAGCTGAACCCAGACTCGGTCCCACTCTCGCCTGCAGGGAGAAGCCGCCCATGAATCACGACTCTCGATGCCTTTCTAGTGTTTCAGCAGGGTCACATCCATGCTCCTTGGCTGACCTCTGTCTGGTCCACCGAGCGCAGGAAAACAAAGCTGTCCCAGAATGAGGAACTAACCCTCGCTCTGCTGTCACCCCTGACGCCACCTTGCAATAAATCAAGTAGGCCAAGTTAGCGTTTAGGAGATCCACTCTGAGGGGTTTGAGCCTGGTCTTTGAAAGACTATTAGCTTGTATTTGCAGGATGTGTGATCGGGGTATGGATTGTGATGGGAGAACCTCGGTTCCCAGGTTCAGGAGATGGGGGAGGACGCTGGTGTGTGGTGTGGTTGCATGCTTGGGATCAGATCCACACGGCCTCAATGGCCTTCGTGTTTGTGTGGTATAATCTGGTGTGTATTTGTACTGTATGTGTGTCTGGTGTCTGTGTGGTGTAATGTGTATGCGTACTATGTGTGTGTGATTGTGTATGTGTTTGGTGTAGTGTGTATGTGTGTGTGATTGTGTTGAATGTGTGTTTGTGTGTGTGTGTTCAGCCCCACCCTGGTGGTGTTTGGGATTGGTATTTAGCCGAGCTAACACAGAGAGGATGCATGCTTTTGTTGTTGTTTTTCTCTTCCTGGTCGCTGGGGGGTGAGGGGAGGGGGGGGCAAGATAATATCAGCCAGCTGGGTCTCTCCTGGAGAAGGGATCTGAAGTCTCGCGTTGTGCCAAAGTAAACCTGGCTCATCCCCTCTCTCATCTGGGACCCCCCTCCCTCCCTCCCTCCCTCCCTCCCACCCTGCCTCCCTCCCTCCCTCCCTCCACCCTCCCTCCCTCCCTCCCTCCCTCACTTCTATCCCCCACCCCTCCTCTCTTGGGCCTCCATCCACCTCTGACAGATAAACTGTTTAGAGTCTGGGCTTCAGTACAGACTGGTAGATACTCTCTATGGCTGTGTTTTTTTTGGCTGTGTATGGTTGTGTACATTTAGTGTTGGATGTAGTACTGCATATTTTAGCATATTTTGTTTTGTATGTAGTATTTTGGAATAGTTAGTCCGGTATGTAGTGTTGTATATTTTAGTTTTGTTTCTTTTGTATTTAGCACTGCCAAATCTTTTGTAGAATCTGTTTGGTGTATGCATAGTACTGTGTATTTTAGTATGGTTTGTTTAGTACGGTGTGTCTCTGGTCATGACGGACGGTGAGGCCAGCCCTGGTCTCCTTTAGTGTCTCTAGCTAGGCTAGACGTGTAACCGGTGATGTCAGGTGCTCAGGGAGAAAGCAGCTTTGCTCCCCATGAATGATTCAGCTTCCCCCCCCCCCTCAGCCCCGTGTCACTGTCTTCTCTTCTAGATGTGGAGCAGAACGAGGAGGACGGTCGAGACGCTGTCAAGAACGAGGTAAGACTCCCCCCCCCCCCCCCGCACACACACCCACCCACACGTCTCAGCGTTGTGAACCCTCGGTGTGCCCAGGGAGGCAAAACAAGTGCGCCCCACGCCGATCCCTGTTGTGACCTTGAAGGCGTGAAAGAAATGGTACCTAATGGCGGATGGATCTGAAATATCAAATACACTTGGGGATGAGCCGGAATGTCAGAGGGTCCGTGAAGACGCTCGTGTCTGTTGCCGGGCGGCTTTGATAGACTCCAGGGCTCGACAATAACGATGGCCCGATGGCCCGATGGCCCGGGGCCAGTAAAAACAACTGCAGCAGAAGAATGGTGTCGACTTGGGTACTCAGTATCGTACTGATGAAATGCTATGGAAGCTTTTATATATTAGCATTGAGGGACCAGAGGTTTCACAGTTTCAGCCAGACAGAGTTGTGCAGAGATGGCTGTCAGCAGGGGAGAGAGCACGTCATGTTTGAGTCAGGTGAGTCAGGTGGCTGAGCGGTTAGGGAATCGGGCTAGTAATCTGAAGGTTGCCAGTTCGATTCCCAGCCGTGCCAAATGACGTTGTGTCCTTGGGCAAGGCACTTCACCCTACTTGCCTCGGGGGAAATGTCCCTGTACTTGCTGTAAGTCGCTCTGGATAAGAGCGTCTGCTAAATGACTAGATGTAAATGTTTGAGGTTAAAAAGTTAATTGTTTTGCTGACTATTACCTTTTTATTTTTTATTACTAGAAATGTGATTTAATTTGTGTTATTTTTATATCCAGGATGTTTTTAATAAATGGTTAAACAAGTTTACAGAATAACATAACTTATAAGTCTTTGGTTTTGTTGTAACAATGATAAACTAGAGAGGGTACAATTTCTGGGGAAATTGTAGGGTGTGCCTGCTTGCGTCGGTTGTAAGTTTTTTCCCTTCTAGTGATATTTTCAAGCATTTAGCCTACTCATATTGCATATTTCATTAAGAACACCCTTTGAAACAGCTGCAAACCCCCTTTGAAACAAGCTACTGTAACAACGTTGTCACTGGCAGTATGGAATCGCGATTCAAACAGTACCGTCTGCTAACTGAAAATATGCCCCCCAAAACGTAAATAAGTTTGACATTAATGTAGGGGGAAATGGCTAATTCAAAATAAGTTTGCTAGAGGCAAGCTAGCTGCTGTTGCTCCACATTTCACTGATTGTTTGAAAGCGCCGGAAATGAGAACGTTTCTTTTGACATAAAGTTTAGCTGTGGCATTGAAGACAGTACTACACACTGCCAGTGGGTGAGCCGAGTCTGACTGAGGCTAACGTCAAAACAAGCCGTGGTGTCACTCAAATTCCAAGTTTTACACAAATCACAAAAATATGCTGACGCGCTGGCTGTCTTCGCAATCGCCATATCTTTATAACACTGCCCTCCTTCTGATTTTTGATGTAGAATTGACCCTGGTACGAAATTAAGAAAATACTCATCAAAGATCGACAACAGCTGACGCAATCGTCAACGGAGGCTGACGGGGCTCTCACGTAGCAAACCAATCAAAGTTTTTACAGCAACCTACATTAAAATCTCACCTTCTGGCTGTCTTCACAATAGTCAATATCGTCATAACATTGCCCTCCTTCTGTGTTGTGGTGTAGAATTGACCGAACTATAAAAATACGAAAATACTAAACTACTATGACGCTTGCATGGCTGCCGCCTAGGCAGTCTCACGGGCGACCCGCACTCGCTCAAATTACAAAGACTTTCACAACCTAAATAAAAAATCCGAGATGGCAGTTCCACTCGAAATTGCTTTCTCAACAAAACCCAATGGTTGGTAATTTTGGGGGTTGGCATTTTTCACTCATAATCCAAGCTCCAATTTGCGTGCTAGAACGTCTCTATCACGTTGTATCCATGCGTCGTTGCCAATGTGTGCTGACGTAGTGACGTAGGCTAGCACTGCTACCCTTCGTTGACAGAAGACACTTTTCGCCCCAAAAACATGAGCTCAGCCTAAACCGTGCAACGGAACGTAAATCCCAATAGAAGCAACGCAATCGAGACCAAGACGAAACTTTTGACACCTAGGTTGTCTATGTAGGCCAAATATTGACTGAGTTTTAGGGGTGGGAAAAGAAGAAGAAGATATATGTGAGAGAACAAAGGTTGTGCCCTTGCCGAAGGCAAAGCACACCCAACTAGAGAGGGTACAATTTCTGGGGAAATTGTAGGGTGTGCTTGCTTGCGTCGGTTGCAGGTGGGTCCATCCTCTAAGTTTTTCCCTTCTAGTGATATTTTCAAGCATTTAGCCTACTCATATTGTATATTTCATTAAGAACACCCTTTGAAACAGCTGCAAACCCCCTTTGAAACAAGCTACTGTAACAACGTTGTCACTGGCAGTATGGAATCGCGATTCAAACAGTACCGTCTGCTAACTGAAAATATGCCCCCCAAAACGTAAATAAGTTTGACATTAATGTAGGGGGAAATGGCTAATTCAAAATAAGTTTGCTAGAGGCAAGCTAGCTGCTGTTGCTCCACATTTCACTGATTGTTTGAAAGCGCCGGAAATGAGAACGTTTCTTTTGACATAAAGTTTAGCTGTGGCATTGAAGACAGTACTACACACTGCCAGTGGGTGAGCCGAGTCTGAGACTGAGGCTAACGTCAAAACAAGCCGTGGTGTCACTCAAATTCCAAGTTTTACACAAATCACAAAAATATGCTGACGCGCTGGCTGTCTTCGCAATCGCCATATCTTTATAACACTGCCCTCCTTCTGATTTTTTATGTTGAATTGACCCTGGTACGAAATAAAGAAAATACTCATCAAAGATCGACAACAGCTGACGCAATCGTCAACGGAGGCTGACGGGGCTCTCACGTAGCAAACCAATCCAAGTTTTTACAGCAACCTACATTAAAATCTCACCATCTGGCTGTCTTCACAATAGTCATATCGTCATAACATTGCCCTCCTTCTGTTTTGTGGTGTAGAATTGACCGAACTATAAAATACGAAAATACTAAACTACTATGACGCTTGCATGGCTGCCGCCTAGGCAGTCTCACGGGCGACCCGCACTCGCTCAAATTACAAAGACTTTCACAACCTAAATAAAAAATCCGAGATGGCAGTTCCACTCGAAATTGCTTTCTCAACAAAACCCAATGGTTGGTAATTTTGGGGGTTGGCATTTTTCACTCATAATTTGCGTGCTAGAACGTCTCTATCACGTTGTATCCATGCGTCGTTGCTAACGTGTGCTGACGTAGTGACGTAAGCTAGCACTGCTACCCTTCGTTGACAGAAGACACTTTTCGCCCCAAAAACTTAAGCTCAGCCTAAACCGTGCAACGGAACGTAAATCCCAATAGAAGCAACGCAATCGAGACCAAGTCGAAACTTTTGACACCTAGGTTGTCTATGTAGGCCAAATATTGACTGAGTTTTAGGGGTGGGAAAATAATAATAAGAAGAAGATATATGTGAGAGAACAATGGTTGTGCTCGCCGAAGGCGTGAGCACACCCAACTAGAGAGGGTACAATTTCTGGGGAAATTGTAGGGTGTGCCTGCTTGCGTCGGTTGTAAGTTTTTCCCTTCTAGTGATATTTTCAAGCATTTAGCCTACTCATATTGCATATTTCATTAAGAACACCCTTTGAAACAGCTGCAAACCCCCTTTGAAACAAGCTACTGTAACAACGTTGTCACTGGCAGTATGGAATCGCGATTCAAACAGTACCGTCTGCTAACTGAAAATATGCCCCCCAAAACGTAAATAAGTTTGACATTAATGTAGGGGGAAATGGCTAATTCAAAATAAGTTTGCTAGAGGCAAGCTAGCTGCTGTTGCTCCACATTTCACTGATTGTTTGAAAGCGCCGGAAATGAGAACGTTTCTTTTGACATAAAGTTTAGCTGTGGCATTGAAGACAGTACTACACACTGCCAGTGGGTGAGCCGAGTCTGACTGAGGCTAACGTCAAAACAAGCCGTGGTGTCACTCAAATTCCAAGTTTTACACAAATCACAAAAATATGCTGACGCGCTGGCTGTCTTCGCAATCGCCATATCTTTATAACACTGCCCTCCTTCTGATTTTTGATGTAGAATTGACCCTGGTACGAAATTAAGAAAATACTCATCAAAGATCGACAACAGCTGACGCAATCGTCAACGGAGGCTGACGGGGCTCTCACGTAGCAAACCAATCAAAGTTTTTACAGGCAACCTACATTAAAATCTCACCATCTGGCTGTCTTCACAATAGTTATATCGTCATAACATTGCCCTCCTTCTGTTTTGTGGTGTAGAATTGACCGAACTATAAAAATACGAAAATACTAAACTACTATGACGCTTGCATGGCTGCCGCCTAGGCAGTCTCACGGGCGACCCGCACTCGCTCAAATTACAAAGACTTTCACAAACCTAAATAAAAAATCTGAGATGGCAGTTCCACTCGAAATTGCTTTCTCAACAAAACCCAATGGTTGGTAATTTTGGGGGTTGGCATTTTCACTCATAATCCAAGCTCCAATTTGCGTGCTAGAACGTCTCTATCACGTTGTATCCATGCGTCGTTGCCAATGTGTGCTGACGTAGTGACGTAGGCTAGCACTGCTACCCTTCGTTGACAGAAGACACTTTTCGCCCCAAAAACATGAGCTCAGCCTAAACCGTGCAACGGAACGTAAATCCCAATAGAAGCAACGCAATCGAGACCAAGACGAAACTTTTGACACCTAGGTTGTCTATGTAGGCCAAATATTGACTGAGTTTTAGGGGTGGGAAAAGAAGAAGAAGATATATGTGAGAGAACAAAGGTTGTGCCCTTGCCGAAGGCAAAGCACACCCAACTAGAGAGGGTACAATTTCTGGGGAAATGTAGGGTGTGCTTGCTTGCGTCGGTTGCAGGTGGGTCCGTCCTCTAAGTTTTTCCCTTCTAGTGATATTTTCAAGCATTTAGCCTACTCATATTGCATATATTCATTAAGAACACCCTTTGAAACAGCTGCAAACCCCCTTGAAACAAGCTACTGTAACAACGTTGTCACTGGCAGTATGGAATCGCGATTCAAACAGTACCGTCTGCTAACTGAAAATATGCCCCCCAAAACGTAATAAGTTTGACATTAATGTAGGGGGAAATGGCTAATTCAAAATAAGTTTGCTAGAGGGCAAGCTAGCTGCTGTTGCTTCCACATTTCACTGATTGTTGAAAGCGCCGGAAAATGAGAACGTTTCTTTTGACATAAAGTTTAGCTGTGGCATTGAAGACAATACTACACACTGCCAGTGGGTGAGCCGAGTCTGACTGAGGCTAACGTCAAACAAGCCGTGGTGTCACTCAAATTCCAAGTTTTACACAAATCACAAAAATATGCTGACGCGCTGGCTGTCTTCGCAATCGCCATATCTTTATAACAATGCCCTCCTTCTGATTTTTGATGTAGAATTGACCCTGGTACGAAATTAAGAAAATACTCATCAAAGGATCGACAACAGCTGACGCAATCGTCAACGGAGGCTGACG